>JAGKTI010016399.1:0-19476 GCA_018397915.1 Birgus latro
TCTATAAGCATGCAAAGTTTCATTCGATTCCATCCACCCACTGTAGAGCTAAGGAGCTTGAAATTTGTGGAATGGCTCACAAGAGGTACAACTTCCAGGTGGCGCTGCCAGTGACTGGAAGTGAGGTTCGACACTAAATGTCTTTTTCGTATGGAGGTACTCCAGTGCAACATTCCACCAAAAAATCATGGCCCTGGGTTAATCATCTTCGAAGCCTTAGCATTTTGTGCAAGCTTAGTCATGATTTTAGCCATTTTCACCGTTTTTGCATTTGATGGCCTATGTAGCACATAGATGTACAATAGGAAGTTGTAGTACTAGTCAATGTCTATATGCATGCAAACTTCCATTCAGTTCCACTGAGCCGCTGGGGGACTAGGGGGACATTTTTGAAAACTGGTACTGGTTGCTATGTGTGAATAGAGAAACATGTACTTTAAAAAGGGAAAATCATCCAATATATTACCACAATGCCACTCAAAAACTAGAGGAGAGAAGGAAGAAATGGATGGCACACTTCCGATAAGGAATGACCTCAAGATTACGTCTAAAGAAGTCAGAGCTTTTATGGCCATTAGAAATGCATCTGCAGCACAGAACGTGAAACGTACGAAAAAAGTGGGTTTTCGGTCGTTGCTTGGCAACGAGTAGGCGCCTAGCAATCAAAACCTTGCAGACACAACTAGGTCACAGGTTGGCCAATGTGTCCAAGTTTGGTCAGAATCGGTTAATTCTGAAGGGTAGAAGTGCCTGCCACAATCAAGGAAGAAAGAAGGAAAGAAAACGCCACTAACAATAACCTGAACCTGGCTGATATGAATAAAAAGGATGTGGTACAAGCAGTGGCTGTCTCAACGTAATTGCAGAGGGAAACCGACATCATGGCATGCACCATCACCATGAAATCCCTCTCGGCAAGATTTGCTAGACGAGCATGACACAGACTCTCTGAGGCACAAAAACCTGAGTTGGGCAACATGACTCACAACAGAGCTCACAATATGAGCCCTAGTGTGGACGGGACATTAGGAAATTCCAGAAAATTAGGTTGCCAGTACATTGTTATTGTCTACGACTGATGAACAATACAAATAGCACCAGAGTCATAATGACCACCCTATACCTCCCCCACATCTGTCTCTTTGTCTGAAGCCCTCACTCTTTTTACTACAACTATCCTGCCCAATTCTGATCCTATAATTACTAACCACACAAAGTTCTCCCACTCTTCCCTATCCCTCTTCCACTCCATATCTTCGACTGTACTCTCTCTCTCTCTCTCTCTCTCTCTCTCTCTCTCTCTCTCTCTCTCCCTCTCTCTCTCTCTCCCTCTCTCTCATCCAGATTAAAATCCACCATCGTCTCCACTCGTTCTCTTATCCCCTACCTTTCCCCGGATGACGATTATCACCTCTTAGTCAACGTTGCAACAGGCAGCGCGCTCTGACCCTCTCTCACCTGAGGTATGACTTTCCGACCCGACTCCAGCACGCACCCATACACACACACACGCCCTTGGAGTCAAGCAAGGTCTGGCTAGGTAGAGGTGCTAATTAGCTTTGGCTTCACAGTGCTTGAGAAGAGTGGCTGGGTTAGGAATGCTGGGCCATACATATGCCACACACCATGTCTTTTTTACTTTTTCGTGTGAATATCATATCCATAACACAAAATCGCCCAATACCGTCCAATTATTTTCACAATGGCCGAAAAAGGCACAACGCACCCTTGTTCGAATATAAGACAGGGCGCCCTTGTATTAGAACTTGACTCGTCGGAAACTGCTCCACTTAAGAGAGAAGCTAGATACGTAAAATCCATCCTAGACAATTTACCACCCAAGAAAGCTCCAGGCCCAGATGGAATTCCTCCAATTGTTTTGAAAAAGCGCTTCCAAGAACTTGCGTCTGTTCAGGCTAAAGTATTCTGACTATGCATACGTACTTCTTCATTTCCTAATTCATGGAAAGATGCCAATATCCACCCAATTCCGAAGAAGGGAAGTTCCTCTGACCCCTTTAATTACAAAGCAATAGCTATCATATCTTCTCTTGGTAAAGTATTTGAGAATTTAATTAACAAGCACATTGTTGAACATCTTGAAACCTACAGCTTAGTGACAGACAGTATGGTTTTCATCGCGAAAGATGCACTGTTGATATACTCAGTCTCCTGACTCATACTCTCCATCAATGTAATAACCAATAGGGAGAAACCCATGCAGGAGCCATTGATATTTCTAAATATTTTGACAGAATGTGGCACCGTTCCCTGCTGTCCAAACTCCCTTACAATGGCCTATCATCTTTTGTTCTACTGATGTCCTCATATCTCAGCAACAGAAAGATAGGAGTAAAAGTAGATGATGTATATTTCAACTTCTACTTGAGCAATGCCGGCGTGCCACAAGGCTCCTGGGTCCAACCCTGTTCTTAATTCGTATTAATGATCTCTTATCTGTCACCCATAATCTCATTCACTCACATGCTGATGACCCAATACTTCACGGTTCATTCACACTTAAACACTCATTCACAAAGTTAAGTAATTCTTACAATTCAGAACAGCTATATCCATCTATCTATAGCCTGACGCCTTACTCCCCAAAGGGCTTAGTCCTGAAGGAAAGATACAGTAACTGTAAATAAGTGATAACTATGCCAATTGAGAGTAGCAAATGATAAATTAACTAATATGATGATAAAAGGATATCACATGAATCAGTTGTAGGTGAAAATAGTTGCAAAGCAAACAAAGGTAAACAGTAATATAAACTCCGAACTGTGAATCAATAACATAAAGAACGATACAGCAGATATCAGAAAAGAATAACAAATGTGTGGAAGTTAATTAATCACTAGGATACATCACTCTCAAACACAGTTTTTGTGAAATCAATTAAGTGTACTCAATTGCTATATGTTCATTATTTCATGTATTATTATAGATTTCAATACTAACCCTATATAAGAAACTTCAACTGTGAACTTGTGAAGAATAATAGACTATGTGTTCCTACAGTTACTATATATACTTATCACATGCTCCATGCATTGTTAATTATTTATTACTTTGATTACGTTAATTACCTTCCATTTTATAAACAGTAATAGTTGTAACTTATCACTGAATTTTAACATGGCCATGTGCTGTAAGTACATTTCCTTCCTTATTGGATCGAACTGCATGCATTACAGCGTTCTGAGCCTTTCATTGTTAAACTCCCCTGTAGTCTGAAGCTAACTATATTATTTATCCAACTATATATTCACACCATTGTGTCAGGAGACAATATTTTCATAGCGGAAGGGAAAATTGTAACCACTTGTAAACCAGTAGCATGTAAGTGTGTTCTAAGTTGGGTGTACGTGGTCTAATTCCCTTACCTAAGGTCTGGTCTAGTTTAAATTCTGCCTACACAGTCTTTTTCTAGAGAGAGAGAGAGATAGGAGCGGGCCGGCATGCAGGCCAGAGACAAGGGTGGCGTGGTGGAGGCAAGACCTGTGCTGTTAAAGACATATCAGCACTATCGCCCAGGACTTCGGATTTACTTACAGTCAACGAGTGAGGGACTAACACCCATTTGTTTTGGTGTGTCTGGAGATCTGTTAGCCTAGAACAAATCTTTTTTTTTTTAATCAGAAGTTGTACTGCTGACTGAGGCTGATCAATGATGGTTAAGAAAGGCAGATTATTTTTTAAATTTACTCCTCACCTTCTGTTTTATGAATTCCTCATCTCTGACCTATATTAAAATTTAATGTACTCTTCATCCATAAGGGGCCACGTCTTTCTGATCAAAAATGACATTTGGGAATTCATTTATTCATCATATACTTGTATGATTTGACTACAGCTCTCATTAACCTCCTATACCACGCTAGTATAACCACCCCGGTCATGGTTAGCTACGATCATGATACTGGGGAGTCACTGGGATGTACGGTCACTGACTTAAGAGCTATCACACTTATTCAGTTTTTTTTTTTCACATTCCTAGTTAATAGTCTAGTATGTTACAACTAGTGAGCTGAAAAAGTTAGCCTTTCTGCAAGATTTGAGTCGTTGGTTCTTTTTGTATGTACAGATGAAATAGCTTCCATTATTCCCTCTTCACACTTTCCCCTCAAGAGAGCAGGGAAAATTCTGTAGGGTAAACTGCTGCTAATGTTTGTGACACCCAAAAGTTACCTAGAATGTATCCTGTTTGGACAGTTGCAGGGTGCATGATGCCAAGCACAAAGCGTGCCACCAGTATCCAGGGCAGGGTGGGAAGCCAAGCCGACCCCAGCGCCACCAGACTGTAGACCACTGAGGATATTGCCACCAACGTCCACCGCCCATACCTGCCATACATAACCAAGGACTAAGTATAAACGTTCTCCCATATCAAGAAAATTTTTTTTTTGAGTAAACACAATGTACGAGTAGTTTACTATCCTACTCGGTCCTTTTTAAACAGTTTAAAAATTTCCATCTTACTATCTTAAACTAAGAACTTTAGCAAGAGATTAATAAGCTAACATGATGCTAGTCATGAAGAAGTGCTATGGGAAGCCAGAAGACCTACTATTTCATCATATTTGCCCACTGAACTTTGTGAAATAAGTTACAAAAGGATGAAAATCTCCACAAAGTTAAGGTGAACAAACTACCGTACCACATACGAGTGTGAGTAAAACAGTGACTTCAGAGGTGTACTTACTTGTGGAAAGTATTAAGCATATATGAAGTAGATGGGAAGTTGTTGAAGGCCGTGAAGAGTATGAATGAGGGTGCTAAGGCTGCAGTGCATGTGGATAGTGAACTGAGTGAATTTTTCTGTTTGAAAGTTGGATTGAAACAAGGATGTGTCATGTCTCCATGGTTGTTCAATCTGTATATGGATGGGGTTATAAAAGAGATACAAGGTAATGCAATGGATGTGGGAGTGGGCCTAATGAGAGAGGGCAGTGTTTGGAAACTCCCTGTACTGTTGTTTCCAGATGATACTGTGCTACCGAAGGGGAGCTGCAAGGCTCGGTGGATGAGTCTGGAAGAGTGTGTAAGAAACGGAATCTAAAGGTGAATGTAGGGAAGAATAAAGTTATGGTCTTCGAGAGAAGTGAGGTCAGTGAATGTACAGTGAGGTTGGATGAGGAGGAAATGGAAAATATGAGTGCGTTTAAGTACGATACTTGGGTAGTGTGATGAGTAAGGATGGAAGTTTAGAGGGTGAAATGCATGAAAGGTTACAACAAGGAAGAAAGGTTGCTGGTTCCTTGAAAGCAGTGATAGGAAACAGGGACATGAGCATTGAAGTGAAAAAGGTACTACATGACAGTATTGTAATACCAACTCTAACGTATGAATGTGAAGGTTGGACCTTGTTGGAAGGACAGAAGTCAAGAGTGAGAGCAGTGGAAATGAGTTATTTGACAGGAGCATGTGGAGTCACATGGAGAGACAGACTGACAAATGAGGAAGTGAAGGAGCGTTGTGGTGTGGATGTGGATGTGATAGGAAGCGTTAGGAGAAATACACTGGGGTGGTTCGGCCATGTGGAGAGGATTGAGAGCGAGAGACTGACGAGGAGAGTGTATGTGAGTGAGTTGGAGGGGGGAAGAGGGAGGGGGAGGCCGAGGATGAGGTGGAGGGATGGAGTGGAGAGGTATATGAGAGAGGGGGGTGTGAGCTGGGAGCAGGGTAATGAAGTGGCGGGGGACAGGGCGACATGGAGGCGATTTGTTTGTGGCCACCCCTTACGGGATTAAGGCGTCTGGCAACAGATAGATAGACAGACTTACTTGTCTGCGAGAAATCCATTGATGAATGCACCTGGCAGCATGCCAAACATGTACATGCTCTGGTAGGTGGCACGCAGGAACCGTTTGTCACACACCAGCTGGAACTGTTGGCATGCACACAAACACACATCGTAATGAAGGCTATTGTTGCTGTTTCTTTGCTGTGCATCTATCAGTACTAGCCAGTGTGTAAGAGTGGCGTGACTAGCGTGAGGGGGAATTGACATAACTCCAGTTAAGTTAGTATGTCTTTACCTAACGGAACTGAACCACTTACACATCTTAGACACTAAGTCAGTGTTGTATGAAATATGATCAGCCTTGGTTATGAGCTAGGATTGATTCTTGCTGGATACTACTCAAAATGACTCTTCAGCTGACCACACTTGACCATCAGTTGGGCAGAAAAGGGTTAGGGATCGTTATCAGTTTCTACGGAAAAAAGTACTGCTTGTATTGTACGCTCTGACTCATGCTACTACGTGTAACAAGGTGGAGAGTGGGGGAAAAGATTGCTTTTCTCTAGCATATCATACTAGTACTGTAATATGTGTATTAATTGGTGAGCTCTCCTTTGGCCTGTTGTGTGGATGTTTTTTAATAACTGATCAGAGGAAGGCAACACAATTAATAAAAAGAATAATCCATACACCAGATTACTGGTGTCCTCCATTCATAAAAAATCGGTAACAGTTGGACCTGAATAGCTGTAGGTTGAAGTTTGGGGGAAGACAACTCTGGGGATGCAAGTTCCAAAGAGATGCAGTTCGGGGAATAAAAAGATATCTGATAGGTGGAAGTTCAACAATCCAGCAGTGTGACATTCCAGTCATGAGTGCTACCAGATGCCCGTGTAGCTCAGGGGAAAGCATGGAGAGGTGGCACAATGGATGAAACTTCGTCTGAGGATTTGTATTTTACTATCCTTAAGTATCCGTTAAATTTTATTATGGATGATTAGCTAATGATTAATTCTGGTTCAGCATTCTAAGTAATCATTAAGTTTGCAAGAGTGGGTAGGAAACAGCTCATGAGGAACCTTTGTTTTGTTGTTTTAACTCTATGTACAAATACATCTATAAATAGAGTTAGGAGTTTTCACTATTGTTTCACTTATATTTGTTATTACCATACTTGTTTTTTCTTCATTGTTATAGACTTTCATTGTTTGGTATTAACTGCATTCCCATATCCATTGCATTTATCAGAGATTCATTACAGAATTGTTGACCTCATCAGGATGCAGAGCTTTTTTCACTTAATATATGTGGCGTTTGTGATATCATTATACATTGCCGTACATAGTTATAGTTTTCATTGGGTTGGAGGATGTGTTGGAGTCCAGACCCTGCTTTTGATTCACGTCGTGAAGGTGCAGAGGACGCGCGAGCCCGAGGCTCCAAGCACGGGTTTAATCTTCGGAAGGCACTGCCTTTGAGGGCTTGGAATGTTCTGAGCCCTTCAAAGGATGGTCGGCTGCCTTTGTTGTCACGAAAGTTGAGGCGACTGGAGATTGGCATAGCTGCACTCCCTGAATTGAGGCGACCTAGGCATGGTGAGATCATATTCGATGGTTACACGTACTTTTGGGCTGGCTATAACGATGGTGTCCATCTTAGGGCTGTCACTGTGGCAATTGCTGCTCACTTTGTCTCTTGCGTCAAAAGGGTTACTCCGGTTGATGAGTGTATAATGCTGGTGAGATGGAAGCACTCCTTGGGCTTCATCTCTTTTACTGCAATGTATGCTTCAACTGAGATGAGTGCTTGAAGAGCAAGAGCTATTCTACACCAAACTTGACTCAGTTGTGGAACTGTGCCCCTCGCAGGATACACTTCTGGTCATGGGTTACCTTAATGTGGTTACTTGCACTGACAGGGAGGGCTTCAAGAATGTGTAGGTCACCATGGCTCTGGAACCAGGAATTCCAACGGTTCTTACCTTCTGGATTTCACAAAATCCCATAAGTTAAGACTTGCTGGATCCTTGTTCCAGCAGGCAATTTACTGCTAGACTTGGTACCTCAATACCGGAGGGGTTGCTGAGGAGATTGATCACAACTGCAGGGTTTTCAGGAATGCAGAGTTCTTTGCTACTGATCACAGAATTGTTGTTGCTACTCTGTGGCTACAAATCAAAACTGAGAGATTCTCAGGATCCCATCAAAAAGGATTCCGCCTTGAGAAAGTCAGGGATGAGGAGTTTGCATATGAGTATGCAGTGGGAGTCTCAAATCGGTTTGATGTGCTCAGTACTGTTGAGGATCCTGTTGAATGATAGGATACCATTAAGCGTGCTACCCTGGCAGCAGCTGAGGAGTGTAGTGGAGATAGCCTGAGATCAAGGAGAGGATTCATCTCACGGGGGATGATGACAACACTTGTGGAGAGTTGTGCTCCCAGACTGGCTGAGGATCGGGAACAGCACAGACTTCTGTCTCTACAGGCACGAGTTTCACTGAGAAGGGACAAGGAAAGTTATGTCAAGGATATCACTGAGGAGGTGGAAGGCCATCTTCTTGTAAATGACTTTCGACTCACCTATCAAGCGCTGAAGAAGTCCCAGACCCACCATTCAGGTTAACTTTGTTCGGACAGCAGATGGATGGCTCGTGTCAGGGGCAAGTGATTATAGAGCTCGTTGCGCTGAGTACTTTGAGCAGCTCAGTGTGGCTGACGATGGAGAGCTTCCGTTGGCTGGTGTACAACCATTCACTACTGTCACAGTAATCGAGAAAGCCATGCCGTCTCTAGATGAAATCAAGAAGGCAGTGGCTTGGTTGAAAAGTGGTAGAGCAGCTGGTGTTTGTGACATCCCAGCAGAATTAATAAAAGCTGGGGTCGAAGCTGTGATCAGGGGGTTACATGCTGTCCTAGCAGCTGTTTAGCAGACTGGTATCATTCCTCCCGACTGGACAAAGGGTTTGATCACCCCTAGCTGGAAAGGAAAAGGAGACCAACGTGACTTTAGTAACTGCTGTGGTATTACAGAGCTCAGTGTTCTAGGCAAAGTTCTTGCTCATATTCTCCTGCTACATATCCAGGACCATTTGCTAAAGTTTCAGAGGCCTGAGAGATCAGGATTCACACCCTAGAAGTCAACTGTTGACTGTAACCTAGCTCTTCAAGTTCTTGTGAAACACAGTCTTGAGTTTTGACAAGGTCTGCTAGCAGACCATGTGGATTTCAAGAAGCCATTTGACTCAGCAAATCGGGAGGTACCTTGGGAACTCCTGCGACTCCGTGTGATTCCAGCAGGGATACTCCGACTGATTGCTGGATTGTACTCAAAGACTGAGAGTGCTGTCAAGTGTGTGTGGGGTGGGAGGGGGAACATCCGACTTCTTCCCAGTAGGTTCTGGTGTAAAACAAGGATGTGTCCTCGCCCCACACTTTTCAACACGTGCATGGATTGAGTACGGGACTGGGCTGTGGGTCAAAGTCACTGTGGGGTAATAACTGGCAATTTCAAGGTTACTGACCTTGACTTTGCTGATGATCCAGTTACCCAAGCAGAGTAGCTGGAGATACTACTGAGTTCCTTCGAGGATTTTCACTAGAATGTGAAGTCACTGGGATTAATGGTCTCTTGGGCCAAGGCCAAGGTCCATACATTTGGCGGCTGGTTGACTGAAGCAGCTGGGTCTGTTGAAGCATTTGGTGAGGATATAGAAATCTTGGAAAGATTCACTTATCTTGGAAGTGTGGTCCATAACAACGGTAGCTCAGACAGTGAGGGATCTCGTTGCATTGGTCTGGCCTGCGGGGTAGTGGATTCACTCAGTTCGGGTATTTGGCACTGCCATTATTTGTGTAGAAGGATGAAACTTAACATCTTCAAGGCACTGGTGCTCCCTGTCTTACTTTATGTCTCTGAGACATGGACACTAATCAGTGACTTGAAGTAGTGAATTAACTGCTTTGGTACTAAGTGTCTTTGCAGGATCATGGGATATCGCTGGTACAACCGGGTGCACCTGTTCTGTAAGACTGAATGGAGGCCTATTACCCACATAATACCTCAACGCCAACTCCAGCTATATGGGCATGTGGTCCGCTTTCCTGAGGCTGATCCTGCTCGCAGAGAGGTCTCTGAATGAGTTAACCCAGGGTGAAGGAGGCCATGGGGAAGGACAAGTAACTCGTGGCTGGAGCAGGTCGATCACTTCTGTCGGGAGATACTTAGAGGAGAAAGAGTCGCTTCCTGGAGGCTTGCACAGAGGGACCCGCGTGGGTGGAGTTGGAGGGTGATTGAGGCTATGCGCCCCGCGGTGTCTGACCCTTCTTGATGATGATGTCTGTAGTTTCATGTGTGCTGAGCCTAGACTTCATGAAGAAGGTATGAAAAATTCTTATAATTTTCTGTTGACAACATAATTACTACTGGGAAGCATGGTTGTCCGTCCTCAGGGGTTAAGGAAAGCAATGATCAGTTCTCAGTTTGTTAACAGGAAGAAATATAACTATCCATTGTTATCGCAAGTGAGCAGTGTGTTAAAGAATAATGAAGGGGTTGTGGTGGACAGTAAAGATATTAGGGATTTTTGGAGAGACCATTATACTCGGTTGCTGATTGAGGAGTCTGACTAGAAGATTTGGAATCATCTGATGCAGTGTTTTGCCCTTGGCCTTTGATTGATATTCATACCATGAGCATGGTATTAGACAGCATTGAGTTGAGGAAGGCAGTGGATGTGTCTTTGTTACTGCCGAGATACTGAAGGTCTCAGGAGATATAGGAGTGGATTTAATTACTGACTTGATAAATTCAATTATATATGAGTATATAGTTACAGATGACTGACTGCAAAGCGTGACTGTAAATGTGCAAAAGGGGAAGGATGATGCCCTGGAAAGAGGATATAACAGAGACATAAAACTTTTGACTCAGAAAATGAAGATGATGGAGAGAGCCCTGGAGGGTATGATAAGGGAGAGAGTGAATACTGATGAGATGCAATTTTGATTTATGTCAGGCGAAGGGTCCACTGATACAATATTCGGTGTTAGGCAGTTTCAGAAAAATACACGGGAAAGAAGAGAGAGCTGTCCTTTGTTTCTATGATTTGAAGAAGGCACTTGACGGAGATCCTAGTAAAGTGGTGAAGAATGCTTGAGATCGAGGAGTGGCTGGTTAGTGCTTATGGCGATGTACGAGGGTGCTCGCACCCAGGTGAGTGTCAACAGAGGTTTTGAGTGGTTAGTTTTCCGTGAATCTGGGGAGGCATCAGAGGTCAATTTAAAGCATCTTATTGATAACCATGTTGTTTGAAACTCTCTCGCGTGACTTCATAACTGGACTCCCATGGGAGGTGTTGTATTCTGATGACTTGGTGTTGATCACGAAGAGTGGGAGGGAGGTAGACGAAAGATTTAGGAAGTGGGGCAATGGAGTAGGTCCAAGGATTTGAGAGTAAATGCGGGGAAAAAAAAATGTTATGATATCTAGTGCTGGTAGCAAGGAAATATGGCTGTGCTCAGTTTGCCACAGTGGTGTGTGAAATGTCCCATTTTGTGCAGTGCATCTGATAAATGGGTCCATAAGAATTGCAGTCTTATTATAGGTAGGCTGCGAAACAATGCTGATTTCATGTGTGCGGTGTGTAGGGGGGTGCATGCAGAAACTGAGAGGTTGGAAAGGAATGATCTTACTGGAGAATCTCTTGAGTGTGTGGAGGTTTGTTATCTGAAGGACATTTTATGTGCTGGAGGTGGGGCTGGAGCTAGCTTTGTGGTGAGGACAAGGAGCAGTTGGAAGAAATTCAAAGAGCTGTTGCTTTTCCTGACACTGGGAGGGGTCTCCCTCTATATGCATCATGTGTGTGCATCTTGTGTTAGGAGTGTAATGTTGTGCAAGAATGAGTCCTGGGCAGTAAAGGAAGAGGATATTCATAGGCACAAACGTTCAGAGGTGAAACTAATTAGACTGATATGTAATGCATCCTTGAATGGCAGGCCTGGGGGGAGGGGAGGGTTTGCAAACGAAGAGTTGAGAGGTAAGATAACATTTGAATGTACTGTATTAGTGTCGTGATGAAAAGGTTTAGACTGAGATGGGCTGGGCGTGTGGAGTGGATACAGAATGACATCTGGGTTCAGAGAAAGAAAGGTATGAACGCTGAGGGTGGGGTTGCAAGAGGCATACAAAAAAAGACCTAGGACAAGGTCACAGAGTGCGACCTCATGGATAAGGGACGGAATAGGGAGGCTGCTAGAGATCAAGCAGCATGGAGAGCCGCTATTAGGTGATTAAGACCGATGCATGCATGCTTGCTAAGGCCTTTATAAACAAAATGAAATAAAACGAAATGAAACATGTTAATGCAATGCATAACATCGATGCTAAGGAGGTTAATGGAATGGGTTATAACTGTCGATTTTTAACCCATCAATTACAAAATAAATCTTTTATATTTCAATCTTGGTACTGTTGGGTACACTTCTGGAACCTTGCCAAAAACCTTTCTAACAACTTTACCCCATCATCCTTCCCTCCTCTTTTCTACTCTGATGGCTCTGTAGCTATTTCTTCTACTGATAAAACAGATCTCTTTGCTCACTTTTTCCTCCAATTCCACCTTAGACGATTCTGATGCTGTTCTTCCATCACTTCCCCCCTCTGACTTCCTCCTGGCTGACATTAAAATTCTTCAGCTGATGTAATTTCTGCCATCACTGACCTCAATGCTAACAAGGCATAGGAGCCTGATAAAGTCTCTCCTGTTATCCTCAAGAACTGTGCTTCTTGGCTTACACCCTGCCTGTGTAAATTCTTTCACCTTTGTCTGTCAACTTACGCCTTTCCTTCTTTCTGGAAGCTTGCTTTCATTCAGCCAGTCCCAAAGAAGGGTGACCATTCCCAACCCTCTAACTATGGTCCAAATGCTTTAACATCCTGTGTCTCAAAAGTTTTCGAGTCAGTTCTTTACAGAAAAATCTTGAAGCATCTTTCCTGTCACAACCTTCTTTCTGATCGTCAGTATGGGTTCCGTTAGGGATGCTCCACTGGCAATCTTCTCATCTACCTTTCAGACTCCTGGTCATCCTCCTTTCGGGACTTTGGCGAAAGCTTTGCCATCGCACTTGACATCTCAAGGCTTTCGATCGAGTCTGGCATAAATCTTTAATATCCAAACTGCCCTGTTACGGTTTGTATCCCTCTATCTGTGCCTTCATCTCTAGCATCCTTTCTGGTCGTTCTGTAGCAGCTGTTGTAGACGCCATCGTTCTTCTCCTAGATCTATCAACAATGGTGTTCCTCAGGGCTCTGTCCTATCACCAACTCTCTTCCTTTTAATCATCAATGACCTTCTAAGCTGTACATCTAATCCTATCCACTCAAACGCTGATGATTCCACCCTTCACCTTTCCATTCGGTTCCCACAACGTCCATCTCAGCAGTTACTTCAACAAACAAGGGATGAGGCTATGGCACACCTAATGTCTTACTTGGCTTGTATCTCTGATTGGGGTAAAAATAATCTTCTTCTTTTCAGTGTATCAAAAACTCAGTTCTTACACCTATCAACCCGACAGAATCTTCCACGGGAGTACTCACTAATGTTTAATAATGTCCAGCTCATTCCTGCATCATCTTTGAACATGCTTGGGGTTTCATTCACTCGGTATTTATCTTGGAAAGAACATATTACATCTCTTGTCAAATTGCTTCAAAGATATTAGGTGTCCCAAGCCGACTCCGAACTTTCTTTACCCCTGCACAGTTGTTGACTTTGTACACGTGTTTTATTCGCCCCTGTGTGGAGTACAACTCTCATGTGTGGGGAGGCTCCCCACATGCAGCTCTTCTCAATAGGATGGAGTCAGAGGCTTTTCATCTCATTAACTCTCACCCTCTTACTGATTCCCTTCAACCTCTGTCTCTTCGCCACACTGTTGCATCTTTATCTCTTTTCTATCGCTACTTCAACGGTCACTGTTCCTCTGAGCTGCCTGCTTGCATCCCTCCACCTCTACGACGGGCACGTAACACCCGTCTAGCAACAAACTCTCATCCCTTTTCTGTCCAATTCTCTAATGCAAGAGTTAACCGTTTCCCCCAGTCCTTCATTATGCAACTGGTCAGCTCTGGAACTGTCTTCCTCTGTCTGTATTCCCTGCTTCCTATGATCTCCAGTTTTTCAAACGCAGTGTGTCCAGGCATCTCGAAATGAACGGACTCTTGAATTTGGCTCTTTTGTATTGCTTTTGTTTTTTTTCTTGGAAGGAACAGTATGCGGGCCCATGACCTTTGGTTCCTTCTTCTTTGCATAAAAAAAAAAAAATCAGCTTCAGGGGAACTTTTGATGATGCAGGAGGTTGACAGAGACTGTTTCTCTCCCCTTCAGTGCGAGAGGTGTTACAAACCGTAGTTTAAATCGTCTACTTGTGACAAACGTAAAATGAAAAGACCTTATGATATTGAAGAGATGAAGTTATTGATGCTGACCTCTGACGTGACTGTGGATGCGAAGATGGAGGTGTCAAAGTCCCACTGTGTGCACGGCTGCTCCTCCAGGCGCCCTGTTGATGCGTCGTTAACCATGTAGCTGCACGAGTCACTGAGAGAGAAGGGGGAAAGACAGAGAGAGGATTCGGTAGGTTAGTACTACTCATTCTTCTACAGTATAGCAGCATTCCCATCGTAAATCCTTACCAGTTCCTTTGCACCCATTATTACCTACAGATAATCAAGTATTTCCGCCATATCCACTGAAACAGCCAGTAATTTTCCCTCCCTCTAGATGAAAGGGGTCTGAAACTGCTATAATTTTGTCAGTTCATTGTTCGAGAAAATAACGCTGCAACAGAATCTGGCAATAGAATCTCACTGCAGGCATAGAATAGGTAGGAAATCAGCATAGCTTAAAGTCTCCCTGCCATGTTTCACCTTGGATTGTACACTGGATTATCTATCATGCCACAATCGTTCTCTACAAAGCACACCTCCTGGATAGCATTTAATTTCTTAGAGATTCACCTCGGCATCAATTGGCCCACCGGACAAGGATAAATCTCCCTCCATAAGGAAGTTAATCTTTTCACTGCCATGGATGCACTTTGGCATCTTATTATTTTAGGCTAAATCCCGCCAGTTATATAAAGCTGAAGAAATTTCTAGGAGTGCAAAGGGTTAATAGAGTTAGTTTTCAACCTTTCAGCTGCTGGAGTTTCCCTCAGCTGTACAAAACCATTCCATGGTAGTCTGTGCAAAATAACTTATTGTGATCACATAAGGCACAAACGTTATTGATCAGTCAGTGGAAATGTGTCTTGCTCTGAAGTGAAACATCTAGATAATACCACCAGCACTTTACCCTGTTTTCGATTTATAAGGTCAGTTAAACTTAATGTACGGTATGTGAGTGTTGTATGTACGTTTTGTTTTCACGTATACACCTACCAAATACTTCACAATCAATTTATAGAGAATATTAAGTAACAGAGAAAAGAGTACTCCAATTTACTGTTATTGTTAATGTAATGCGGTGTATAAAAGCCCGCGTTGTCCAGACGCAAAGTGGGGGGATCCTCTCTTTGGCTCAGTGGTAACGTGCGCGCGTATCAAGTGCGAGGGCCTGAGTTCGAATCTCGGCCACAACAGTGCGATTAATTTGTTAAGTTTCATTTCAGTTATTACATTGGTTGGCAGCGGTGTGGGATGTGAGGCAAGGGCTTGTATGATGTTGTTGTAAGGCTATTTCTAGGAATGTGCGGATTATACAGAAAACATGTTCCATCATTTGCAAAAATTCCTACGCCCCTTACCTACATAACTAAATCTCGGGTAACATTTACTCGTATCTGGACGGATGAATGCCAGAAATCCTTTGAACAACTCAAGTCTTGCCTCATGAATGCCCCTGTCTTAGTTACAGCTCAGGTAGAACAACCATTCATCCTCACTACAGATGTTAGTAACACTCATGTTGGTGGAGTCCTGAGCCAGATTCAATCAGACGGTGCCAACAAGCCAATCGGATGTTTTTCTAAAAATCTGAACCCCTGTGCAACACGATATTCAGTGACGGATAAAGAGGTCCTAGCTGTAGTCCTTGCGTGCCATAACTTCCATCATTATCTATGGGGTACCCATTTTACCGCAGTTACTGATCACCGCCCTCTCGTTAGTATATTGAAGCGTAAGACTAAATCACCTCGAATGAATCGATGGATCCTAGAAATGCGAGAATATAACAATGACATCCAGTATCTCAAGGGTACGAACAATTATGAAGCAGATCAGTTGCCACGCCCAGTTCGAGTCGTAGTCCGTCCACCTGAAGCCACCTGGCTCAGGTTGGATCGAGAACAGATGAAGGCCCGTTAAAGAGAAGAACCTTTATGGGGAGAACTAGCGCAGTATCTCAAAGGTGGTCGAGTTCCCGCCAAAAGGCTACCAAAAGCCACGTTAGATCAGTTTGCCTTAATAGACGAAGTGTTATATTTTGTGCGGGAGAAGGCAGACGGTAGTCTTCATTACAGCCTCATAGTCCCTCGTGCCTTAGTTGTACAGGCTTTTCAACATGCACATGAGTTAATTGGTCATCTAGGACAAAAGAAAACTATCACAAAGGCTGAAGAACTATATTACAGGCAAAATCTTATGGTTGATGTGTGTGAATATGTCAAAAAATGTGTAATTTGTCAGAGATTCAAACAGGACACTGGATTGCAGCAACAGTGGAAGGAATTACCTCCAGTGAATAAACCGCTGGAGAGGATTGGATAGATCTTACTGACATGGTTGCTGGAGTCCAGGGTTACTATGTTCTTACAGTAGTGGACCATTATAGACGATTCGTTAGGGTCTTCCCCCTCAAGCAAAACAGTCCACACACATCACAGACAAACTTACGCAGTATGTGGCAGACTATGGCACACCTCGCAGTATTGTACTGGACAATGGAGGTAAGTTCACCAGCAGAGGCTTTCAGCAGTTCTGCCCGTGACACCAAATCACCCTCTACTACACGACCCCCTATCATCCGCAAGGAAATGGAATCACCGAGCAGATGCATCAGACCCTGAAGTCGGTCCTTTCCACCTTATGTCAGGGCCACCCTTTTCGCTGGCCCCAGTTGCTCCAGCCATGTCAGACTGCCATGAATCAGGCGGTCCATATATCCATGGGACAGCAACCCTACTTTGGATTTTTCTCTCGCCATCCACCTAGGCTGGTCGGTGCTCTCATACCCTCCATCTACGGTGAGGAAGACGACATGGCTGTCGCCCATGCTCTCATTTGGGAAACGCACCGGGAGATGACACATCGGTATAGGGACGTGGCTAACCAAAGGCAGAAGAATCAAGCAGTTGGAGTTGGGACCCTTGTGTGGATGAAGAAGGAAATTTGGCACCTGGTACGTGTCAAAAACTTAATGTGAATTGGGATGGTCCATATCGTGTAATGGAAGCGTTGATGGACGGAAGTGTGAACGTGGCAGAAAATGTGTTCATGGGGAATATAATACATAGAGCCGCAGAACAAGCGAAGCCTTATTATGGAGGAGAAGAGTGGCTCTTAGAGCCCCTGGGAGAAGCCTTCGAACCTGATCCAATGGACGAACAATTACCACCCTATAAGAGACGCCCTCCCCGGAGACTTATTGAAGAATGTTAAGTGTTTGAAGCTGGTTATGGCAGTATTAAGTTAAGCGATGGATAGTGTAATGTGTGGGGGTCAGACTGTCTCCCTATTAACTGTGACAGTTTAGAGTTCAAGAGAAAGTTTCATCTATCGAGAGTTTAATCTTGTGTCTAGAGTTCATCGGAATTTGATTTATGCGCACAGCCGAGTTCAGTGGGAATATTGGATTGCCTTAATTCGGGGGAAACCACGGAGCCCCTTCAACTTACAGTCAACACGGTTTAGCGTGAGTCAGTGGCTGGTATTATTAAACTACCTCTTCGCACGAGGAACCTCTTCGTCGCTCCAGCCGTAGTTTTAAAGCGAAGATGTTCCTCGTACGGCGCGCGAAGAGGTCTCTTTGGATTAAAAGTACTGGAATATGAAACAGGGGCATCACCCGCCTCTTCTGGAATATCTTCGGATCTTTTTTTACACTGATACCATATTCATGTAAGTAGTTAGTAACTTAACATTCACGAAATACATTTGCAATTTTTAAAAATGTTATCATTTGTTTTGTGAGATACTGTCTTTATTTATAGATTTTTAGGAGACTGGTGTTACCCGTTGATGATCAAACTACTGCTGCATGCACACAGCCCAGTCGTTGATTTGAGTGACTTCTACCATTCCCAAGTCACCTGTGTCTCGTACAGTGGTGATCCAGGCAGCTTTACCGCTTATTTCCAAGAGTGCTTTATCTAACACACTTGTACACCAGTCTACTTTTCATTAGTGTTCAGAAAGGTAAGCACGTGGTATGATTTAAGGCCGCGGTTAGACTACTGCCATCGCCGCTAAATTCTAGTTGCCGTAATCCTAATCACTTCCCTTTTACGGTAGTCATAACTTAACCTAAATAACTTAGCCTATTTCTGACATAAAGGGGAATTAAAAAAAAACTGCTAAGTTCTAGCAGTCTAAGCTGAACTGTAGCAGCATTAACCAAAGCTAACCTAATCTGACCTGACCTAACCTAATCTATTTCTAACCTAACTGAACCACCAAACAAAACAGCTAAATTCTAAGTTGCCACTAAATTCTAACTGCCGTAATCCTAATCACGGCCTTAAATTATACCACGTACTTACCTTTCTGAAGACAGTAATGAAAAGTGGGATGGTGTACAGGTCTGTTAGATAACCTGACCTGACCTAACCTAACCTATTTCTAACCTAACTGAACCACCAAACAAAACCGCTAAATTCTAGCTCCCGTAATCCTAACCACCGTTGGGACCCCTCTCAAGTATTGAAGTATCAGGTATTAGAACTATTTCCTACCATTGGACTGATTCGGAGACGTTGTTTATCAGATTTAGCATATTATTTTTGCAATATATCACACGAGAGAGTAAACATAAAACAAATGACGGTAAACTTGTGTTCCTCCGGCGTACCAATCTCACGATTTCTCTCCCAGAGAGCACCTCCACAGCATACCAACCCTTCCGTAGCCTCCCTCTGGGAAGAGACTGTTCAGCCTGGGTTTAAAGGTACCAAACTGCGAAGAGCCTCTTCACAAAGATTCTTCACGGGAAAAGGAAGAGGTTGTTTAACCCGAGGAGTCCCTACCGTTTTTTTACCCAGCCTATCCCCAGATCCCGACCGATTTTCGACTTTTTGTTTTTTGGTGAGAAACATCGAAAATTCATAGTGAAATCGCGATCTTGATTTTAAAAAATGTTGATACAGGTGTCACTCAACCTTACTTTTTCCTTCTTTTTCAGGGTGCCTGGCTAAGAAAACGAACTATGGAAGGGTTGACTAATTCAAGCCACAAAAAATTACATATTTATTTCATTTATTTGGTACGAATTTATGTGTAGTAAAAGTCTATAATGGTTTTCACACAATAATATAGGCGTTTATAAGCATTGTTCACTTACCCAAAACCCCAGTATATGGCACCTTCCTTTACGACATTACCACCTCATCACTTCTGTTTGTTTCTACCTCTAGCTTCTTTGTTTCTTTGTCCTCCACCTCAGGAATCCCTTTCACGGTGAATTTCGTCATTAGAGAGACCGTGGGGCAACATACCTTTACTGGGTAGGTTG
>JAGKTI010016400.1:0-19476 GCA_018397915.1 Birgus latro
AGGGTCCACAGGCCGTACTGGAGCGATTGGACATGTTAAGGTAATAAGATTATGATCGGAGGAGCCCAACGGAGAGAAAAGATGAACAGTGTAAGCAGAAGGATTAGTTGTTAGGAAAAGGTCAAGTATGTTGGAACTCTCTCCAAGGCGGTCAGGGATACGGGTAGGGTGCTGTACAAGCTGCTCTAGGTCATTAAGGATAGAAAAGATGTAGGCTTGTTCACCAGGTGAATCAGTTAAAGGAGAGGAGAGCCAAAGGTGGTGGTGAACATTGAAATCTCCTAGAATGGAGATTTCAGAGAAAGGAGAAATGGACAGAATGTGCTCCATCGTAGAAGTAAGATAGTCAAAGAATTTTTGATAGTCAGTAGAATTAGGAGATAAGTAAACAGCACAGATATATTTAGTCAGAGAATGACAGGAAAGCCGAAGCCAGAGAGTAGAGAATTCAGAAGAATCAAGTTCAGGAACACGAGAGCAAGATAGATCGTTGCGTACATATACGCAACAGCCACCTTTGGCTTTGAAACGAGAATAGAGAAAGTAGGAGGATACAGAAAAGGGCTTGCTGTCAGTTGCCTCAGACAGCTGAGTCTCAGTGAGAAAGAGAAGGTGAGGTTTAGAGGAGAAGAGGTGGTGTTCGACAGCGTGAAAGTTAGAGGAAAGGCCGCGAATGTTACAGAAATGAAGAAGGAGTGAGTCACACGGTGGTTCCAGGCAGCTCCTTGAGCCGTTGCCGGGAGAGGGGCGAATGGTGGGGGCATTTATGGTCCCCCCCCCTGGGGACTCCGAGGCAAGATTTTTGAGCGCCATTTTACTAAATTTAGAAAAGGAAGTGTGATGTGTAGCGTGTATGTAGTTTGGTGTTGACAGTTAGAGAAACTTGTATTGGAGAGCATGCTGGTCTACTCTCTGTGTAACTGAGACACTGAAAAAGTTCAGCAAAGGAGGATGGTCAGGAACAAGTCCTGAGGGCTGATGAAACGGGAGCTCCAGCTCTCCCTGTCATCAGCTTTCCATCCTCCTTGGGAGTACTGCCCTGCTCGACTGGTGCTACAGTCTCCTCACCCTAAAAACAGAGGAGGGGGTCCCAGTCCCCTCACCCTGACCCTTTTAGTCGCCTTTTACGACACGCAGGGAATACGGTGGCGGAATTCTTCCTAACACAACCCGGCCGCAAAGTAGTAGCACCACCCCACAGTGCAGCCAGATTGTGTCCCCCCCCGCCACAGGGGGGTCACTCCCCCTTCCCACCGTCAGCTGATCAATCTGTCAACATAACTGATGTGTGGTGCTTCCATTTAACATTCAAATACTTCTCACTATTGCAGTTACTATTTCCCAGCCTCTTCCCCAGCCACTGCCAGCTTCTTCCTGAACCATTGCCAGCTTCTTCCCCAACCATTGCCAGCTTCTTCCCCAACCTTTGCCAGCTTCTTCCCCAACCATTCCCATCTTCTTCCCCAACCATTCCCAGCTGATCAGTGTTTGTGGCGATAAGACGCCTTCAGAAGGCGACACCTGATATAAGAAATAAGCTGCAAATGGACAAAAATTCTGGTGGATGAATTACACAGTTTTACTAAGAACAGCCATCATACTTAAGCCAGATACTCAAACCAGGAGGTACAAAGGGACAAAGATAGCACAAATGAACTCACTCGCATGGGACTTCTCATGGTCCTTCAGCTGTTTGCGACTGTTGCCCAGAAAGTCACATTTGGTACAGCTAAACTTGGCTCCTTTAAAGTGATTCAGCCTCATGTGAACCGTTAGGTTTGCTGAAACACAAAATCACACTCACAATATAAAAACTTTTCAACTACAAGTCAATGCAAAATTTATTACAGGACAGTTTAATAATTCAGTACTACAGTATATCATATAATCTCTACGTCAGTTAAAAAACTTCATCATCCTACTCAATGCCTTCCTTTAATTCACCCTATGATACCATTTGAGGTTATATCTCTGAAAGAAAAAGTAATCATACTACAGTACATGGAGTGATTTGTGCATATTTAACATTAATATAAAAAGCAGATGCCCATTAGACATAAATCTGTCATATAACTCTGATGCCAAGAATTATATATCAAAACAGGGAAGCTCTATGTCACATGACTAAATTAAAAACAAATGTGTCATGATAGTGGAATCACATCTACAGTAGCAGGGAACTACGGTAAATAATGTTGTGAGGTGTGCTGCAACTGTCCCATGTTTCAATTTCAACAGTTATACTCCCTCTTCATTAAGTGCTGTTTTCCAAGCTTTTTGGAATCTTCACTTAAATATAGCAGTTGTTTTCAGCTGCTATTGTTTTCCCTAATATCCTGTTCATTCTCACCTAATCTAACCTAGCCAAGGTAGTGAAAGAATTTTGCAGGCAGGGCTTTTAGGAGGTAAAGACTGCTGGGACCAGTGTGAGATGCAGGTTTCTACAATAACAAGCACATTTCACTAGCATGTCTTCCCACCACAACCTAACAGCCTAGCACAGTGGTACCCCACCCCACCCCACTCTAATGAACACAGGTATCTGTAATGACTAAAATTACTTGCTCAGTAACACATCTACACAAACACATGCAGTCAAAGAGGTCTCCTGAAACAAGTAAACCTTTCAGGCATTAACCAAAATAAAATGTGACATGATGTAACCTGACTACAAGTACTGATAAAACTCTTAAGTCCTTCAGTTAAATAGGTATCTGAGCAAAATAAAATGGTCCAGCCAGAGCCAAAATGTTGTTAATCAATATCATCTGACTGAAGAGTTGCTGTCGTCATTGCCCCAGGCCCATCTGCACATGAACCCAGTGAGCTGCAGGCCAAAGCTGCCATCCTACAGCCATTCATAGTCCTCCCTTCAGGGGACAGGAGATAACAGACACCTTTATAACTAGGTAGTGGAGCCACCAAGTTAAATCAGTGCCATCATGGAAAGGAGTCCCTCTCTACCACCTCTAAAGGGATTAGTTACAGTATTAGTTGTAGCCCCAAGTTCATCTGATGTATGAACCCACTGAACTGAAGACTAAAGCTGCCCTTCTCCAGCAGTTCACCATCCTTCTTTTGGGGGGATGGGATAAGGAGAAAGATGAGAAATGTTTGTATATCCAGGCAGTAGAGCTGCCTGGTTATATCACTGACACAATAGTGTACAAGGGAGTCCATCTCCAGCACCTGTGAAGGGATAAAAAGAAATATATAACTTCAGACATGATGAAACAGTAGAATCACTCACATTTAATGGCACAGGCATAGTCACAGGCTGTACATTTGTATGGCTTGAGGCCAGTGTGGAGGCGCTCATGCCGTCTCAGATCAGAGCTGGTTTTAAACGCTGCTGAGCAATTGTCAACCATGCACTGGAATGGTGTGTCTCCTGAGGCAACAAAATTATGAGATTACATCTTGCAGTGTCCTAATTCATCAGCTTTCACTTACAGCACAGTTGTCTCCAAACACCTTCAAGTTGTCCATCAAGTACAATACAGTATACATTTGTCTGAAAACAAAGATAATTACCTTTTCTGTATGCACACACACATGCATGCACACACACACAAAAAGGAAAACCATGTGCTACAAATCTATTAAGGTACAGTACTATGATAGCATTGCAGAAACACTACAGAAAAGAGAGGGATTGGTGGACAGTATCTATTTAGATTTAAAGAAAGCATTTGATAGAGTACCGCATCAAAGACTTTTATGGAAACTGTACCATCAAGGAGGAATCCAAGATAATCTGTTCTGTTGGATGCAGGATTTTCTTAGAAAAAGGGAAATGAGAACAGTACTAAGGGGTAACTACTCATCATGGAGGAAAGTGACTAGCAGTGTTCCACACGTTCAGTGCTGGCACCAATTATGTTTTTAGTATATATAAATGATATGGACAGGAACACTGGAAATACAAGCTATCTAAATATGTTTGCTGATGATGAAAAAAAAACGGAGAATTATAAACACAGACTCTTCCAGGGAGCTCAAAGAAGAATTAAATAAGCTGCATGAGTGGTCCAATAGATGGCAAATGGAATTCAGCATGAACAAATGCCATGTAATTAAGTTCGGTAAAAGTGGAAAAAGACCAGACTGGGATTATAAACAAGGAAGTTCAGCCCTACACATATCAGAAAAGGAGAAGGACCTAAGAGTGATTATCAATAATGGACTATCTCCAGCTGACCAAATAAAGGTACGAAACATGCACGCACTGCTTGCTAATATGAGAATAGCATTCACATATATAAATGAAGACAAGCTAAGAAAGATGATAACATCATTCATCGGACCAACCCTGGAATATTATGCATCAGTGGTCTGGAATCCTCATCTCAAAAAACACATTGATAAGATTGAAAAAGTACAAATGGCTGCTACAAGATGGGTACCAAGCTGAAAGGACCTAAGCTGTGAAAAAAGACTAGAAAAACTGAACCTACCAACATTACAGGAGAGAAGGACAATAGGAGACATGATTACGCTATATAAATGCATCTCAGGGAAAGAGAAAATAGACATCAATGAGTATATACCCTATGGGAGGAATCAGCACGAGAACACTGCAAAAAAAATGCTTAAAAAGAAAGGTGACAAAGACGTAAGGAAATTCAGTTTCCCCAATAGGGGAACTGATTAGTGGAGTGCACTACCAAATGAAACAGTGTGTGCCAAAACTATTCATAAATTTAAGGATATGTATGATAAAAATGGCTTAATATATGGGACAGTACAAGCTTGACTCATTCCTGTAAAGATACAATTAGGTAAGAAACACACACACACACACACACACACACACACACACACACACACACACACACACACACACACACACACACACACACACACACACACACACACACACACACACACACTGCATCAAATCATGAGTCCAGATTGGGAAGATCCATCCGCATTCACATTCTTATTTACTTAACTCTTCACACAAACATTTTCCCTTCAGTCTTTCCAAGCCACTTCCAAAGAGAGACATCATTAACAGTTTCTATACTTAGTCTTGTCAACTTTGTACAGTATTACACATGCTCTCTGTGACATAATATAAATTCAAATAACTAATCTCATATCTCTGCCTTCATACTTTTATTTATCCTCTTTTATGACATTTTTATAAGGTGTCTGACCCTGGGAAGACTTGACAATGCATTCCCTAAGACCCAGGAACCCGTGTACATACCACATGACTTCACAAATCATCACTTCAGTGCTAATACCAACCAACCATACTGAATAAATACCTGGACTGTCTTCTTTATGACTGGTGTAAAAGCATAACCAGAGATATTTTTACAAAACATAAGAAAGTCTTGTGACTGATGAGTAAAGTCTGTTTTAGTGAAACTCAAATAATTAGACTGTAGTCTGCCTTGAAGCCTGGAACTGAAACTCACGCCTTTTTGGTTAAAACAACACTTCAACATACATCTGACTAATTTATCTTATCTACCATTCATTCATTCATCCTCTAATCCAGTGTTGCCTCAGAGATGCATTGGAGCCCGGGGCTAGGTAAGTTGGTCCTGACATTTAAGATGAAAGTGACCAGCATCACTCATTCCTGAGTGGCATTATGTGAGCAATAAACCCCAACCATCCCTTGGATATAAACCTGCACTGGCTCAATCCGACTGGTGTGCCTTAATCACCCACTAAACCACCATGTGCCATAATTTGGTTATATGGTTGCCACCCAGCATAGTACAGTAAGTCCTTGCATTTCGACGCATTTTACTTCAACACTTTATTTTTCATGAAAGAAAAAAGTTTCCAACATGTTGCAAACTTCATCATTTTCTCCCAATCTTCGTTGCCGCTTCCAGTTGGCAGCCGACACTCAGCAGACAATGCATACCAATGTTCATTTGTTGGCGGCCATCTTGTGACCACTCTGCCCACTATCGATACAGTGATGGTACTACAGACCCCTTCACCATTGTGTTTTTTGTGCTGTCCTTGCCTTGCGGCTCGTGAATTCCTGACCCACACCTAGACGTCTGAGATGCAGCGCGCCAGTGAGGTAGAGCGCGCGAAGCGACGAACTGAGGTTGATGTTGCACAGCCAGCACCATAGCCTAAGGAGAAGCGGCCGTACAGGGTTGACAAGAGGCATCGCCAGTACTCAGCGGCTGACAAGCAGAGGATTTTGCAGCTCATTGAGGAGGGGTTGACAGCCACTGAGATACGTCGCCTGACTGGGGCTCCTGACAGCACCATAAGGACACTTAGGAAAAACTAGGCAACTCTCGAAAAGCAGGTGAGTGCACGTAAAATAACAATAAAGTAAATGTGTCTGTTTTTTTTTCCCCTTAACCTTTATTTGTGCCACTGTTCTTTACTGTATCAATATCCACCTAATGGAGTTAGTTTTTAGAGTTAACCAACCAAGTGTTATTTAGAACAATTCAGGGGAAGAATATACAGTATTGTAATGAAAATCGGTAATGTTGGTTACTGTTATGTTGCAATATACCCCTAAGAAAGAACACAGAACCTCTCAACAAGCAGGTGAGTGCACGTAAAATAACAATACAGTAAATGTGTGTGTTTTTTTCCCCTCAACATTTGTGCCACTGTTTTTTACTGCATCAATATCCACCTAATGGAATTAGTTTTTAGAGTTAACCAACCAAGTGTTAGTTAGAACAGTTCAGGGGAAGAATATACAGTACAGTATTGTAAAGAAAATCGATGACGTTGGTTACTGTTATGTTGCATTATACCCCTAAGGAAGAACACGGAACCTCTCAACAAGCAGGTAAGTGCACGTAAAATAATAAAGTAAATGTGTGTGTTTTTTCCCCCTCAACCTTTATTTGTGCCACTGTTTTTTACTGTATCAATATTCACCTAATGGAGTTAGTTTTTAGAATGCGATCAGACACACAAGCCTAGACACAGCAGAAGTGGACGAAACGGCTGTAAGATAACACTTGACACACTACGACCTAGACTCAGGTGTGGTTGACATAACAGAGGAAGAGATGAACTCTAGTGAAGAGAATGAAAGGCCAGATCACACTGCACAGGAGAAGATGACCACCCAGAAATTGTCCCATAGCCTGTCCACCATAACCGACATGGCAACAACCTTCGAGACATACACCAGGACTATGTCTGAGGCTACCAAGATCCTATCCACCTTGAATGATCTCAGGTCTCAAGTGATGGCAGTCTACAACAGAAACATACAGGAGCAGAGACAAGCCAGGATCACACGATTTTTTAATGTGACACAGAATGTGGCTGCTATTATGCAAGACTTAGATGTGACAGGAGAGGAGAAGGAAGGAGGAGAAGTGGACAGAGAGGAAGTGGAGTTGCTGGAGCTGAATTTGACTTTGAGGGCTTCAGCTTAGGTGACAGGGCTTCCCCAGAGAGGCCCATGTCACCTAGTAACTAGCCCATCCACCCTCAACACATCTTCACCTGCCACTCATGCCAATGTTTACTTTATTTCTAGTAAGTATTTTTGGTGTTGCAGCTCTTTATAAAATTTCTTATGTCATTTCAAGTACATGTTTATTGTGTTATGCTGCATAAGCAACTAGTAAACACTCCACATTTAATTTTGGGTAGGGGCTGTTTGGTGTTATAGTACTTTGATAGGGTAGGTAGCCGTCCCACTGGAACGCCCATCTATTTCTCTCATTGATTCTTAACTTCACACTTCGACGTTTCACGTTTCGCGACGTTTTGGCGGAACATCAAAACGAGGACTTACTGTAAATAGTTTCCTGGTGTACAAGAAACCATCTGGCTTGTCACTCAGTGTAGCGTCACCCATAAACAGAAGGAAGAGGAATAAATGAAGAAAAGAAAGGTAGAAGAGGAAGGAAGGAGAGAAGGAAGGAAGAGAGGAAAGGGAAGGCACCAGAAAGCAGCACTACATCGAGTAAGTGGATGGTGAGCACCGCCACCAATACAATAGCATACTTTTTGCTCATTCTGGATACATCTTACATATTAAACCTTTTAGCTATGGGCTCTTACCTCAGCTGAACAAAGCTGTCTGGCCTTGTTTAACCCAAGGCGTCCTGACGACATATGGGTACATCGCAACATTTTGTCACAGGGACACCCGACAACATACCCGCAAGTTATGCAATTGCAAGGTCTGTCATCGCACATTTTTCAAGTTTCATGGGTGATTTTTAGTAGGCATATGTGGGAGACCTTCCTCTACCCACCGTCAGGCAGGGATACTGCCCCACCTGACCCCTCCCCCCCCACACACACGCCATTCTCTTGGCAATTCACCTGTTAGCAGTGACCTGTCCAGAAAAGACATGTCGCGCCACGGTCTCTCCAATGATGAAATTCATAGTGAAAGTGGTCCCTGAGGCGGAGCACAAAGGAAAAAACAAGCTAGAGGAAGAAACAAACAGAAGTGATGAGGTAGTTATGTTGTAAAGGACGTTGCCATATGCTGATGTGTTTGGTGAGTAAACAACACTTACATCGCCTATTTAACTGTGTGAAAACCAATATACTCTTGCACTACATATAAATTTGTACCAAATATATAAATAAATACGTAATTTAAAGTGGCTTCAATTAGTTACCCCTCCTATAGTTCGTTTTCTTTTAAGCCAGGTACCCTCATAAAGAATGAAAAGGTAAGGGTACTCTCACCTGTAGCAACATTTATAAGCTCAAGAGGGCGATTTCTCTAAGAATTTTCAATGTTTCTCACCAAAAGCAGACGTTTGAGGGGGGGGGGGGAGGGAGGAATGGGAGGGGGGGAAAGGGGGGGAAAAAAGGGGGGGAAGAAAAAAAAAAAAAAAAAAAAAAAAAAAGCCTAAGGAGACTCCTAATGAAGGTACAGCTTCAACTTCCTTCAGCCCAGGGGTTTCTTATCATCTGGCCTTAACTAAAAAATAAATATCAGTGAATCCTAATGCCAAATGCATTAAATGAGGGATGGTTCTTTAGATGGCAAATGAAACAACAGCTTCCTCAACTATCAACCAATATTGAATTGTGCAGTTAGGGAGGTCCTCACTGATGACATCCTCTAAGTCATATCAATATCAAACTCTTCACTATAATGATACATCTTTATTTCATTCTTGCTGACTTTAAGTTTAACAAAAATCATCATGAAATAAAATAAAAAATTAAAATCTATAAGAATTAATGAAACCAATCTCTAATCCCCCATCCCAGGGTTCAAAATGTCTAACCCTCACAATCATCATCCCCACCATCCCAACCCAAGGTGAAAAAAATTATGTGGAGAGAGCAAGAATAAAATAAATAATTCTGTATATCATCAGATTTAATGGGAAAAAAAAAATGCATCCTTTACATAACAAGGTAAAGTTAACCCTGACAATCCAAAGATATTTAATATTATACTGCAAACTCAACATGAATTTACTCAGCTTTAGAGAGAGGAGTGTGGAAAAGTAAACTGGTGAGAGGCAGAAGAGGATGATAAATGATTCAGGGAGCTGTTTTTGCTCAACCCCAGTCTGTCTGATTGAGCAGACCTTTGAGTAAGATATGTGAGAATAAAGCAGTGTATCCTGGAAGCTGTTCACTCATGGCCACCCCATCTGAGGATACCCAGGAGGGAGCAAGGCACTGGAGGCGATGATGATGATGATGGTGAAAGACAGGTTGTCTGAACTAGTGGGTTTAGATATTAGTCTTCATTAACCTCTTCACTACTAGAAGGCTCTATAAAACTCAATGAAATTATGTAACAAAACAAAGAATGAAATATAAAAACATATCACCAAGGGTAATGGGTTAAGCACCACAGCATGAGAGATGGTCAACTTCCTCATACTGATTACATATATTTATAATCTATTCTTGGTAACTCTCGATTATTCTATTTAGGACAGACATCTTGTGGAGGAAGGGTTAATGAAGGCAATATCTATCTCCAAATTTCAAGAAAATCTCTCCTATTCTAAACATAATCATCTGGAGTTAGCAAGCATATAGCAAAACACTGTACATCATCAGACTGAAGAGGATGAAGTTACCTTGCACATCTGAAGACACTGAGACAAAGAAAGAAGCACAACCAACCTGTATGTGTGCGCAGATGGACTGTGAGTTGTGAGCCATCACGAGCACTGTATGGGCACAACTGACACCTGCAAAGATACAATAGCCACTGGGACCATTACTCATCAATTTATCAATGTACCTCAATATAATCTTTACCCTTAATCTTTAATTTACCACTCTATATACTAAGTTCTCAATATAATCTGTACAACTACTCTACAATTTACACTTTATGCAGTAAGTTCTCAATATAATCTGTACCATTATTCTTAATTTAGCACTCCAAACAGTATGCTCTCTATATCTGGTGGGGATGTGTTCCATAATATCACAACACTCTACATACAAGTCTATTGTAAATTGGTCAATCAACTTCCTAGGCAGCAATGGAACTTTAGGCATATTCCTTTACCTCAATGAAGATTTAACAGCAGGGAAGTATCCTTACTTCCTCTTCTGTCTTTCTTTCCTTCATTCTTTCCTCCTCCTTCTGCCTATGGGTCATTTTACACTCCCTCTTCCATCTTTCTTTCCTTCATTCTTTCCTCTTACTTCTGCCTATGGGTGATTCTACACTGAGTGACAGGCCAAATGGTTTCCTGTACACCAGGAAACCATTTACTACACTAGGTGGTAACCATATAACCAATTTATGGCACCTGGTGGTTTAGTGAGTAATTACAGCGCACCAATCGGCTTGAGCCAGAGCAAGTTTATATCCTAGCGGTGCTTGGGGTTTACTGCTCACGTAATGCCACTCAGGGATGAGTGAGGCTGGTCACTCTCATCTTAAATGTCAGGACCAAAATGCCTAGCCACGGGCTCTTATGCTCCTCATTAAGCAACATAGGACTGGATGATGGATGGACAGAGGATAGATGGAAGAAAGTAAGAAAGGACTATTTATACAAAGAAATGTCTGTAACTCACATATTCTGTGCTGAATTCTGTACACGTATTCCTTGAAGCTACTGTGTTATTAATACTAAAAGTATAAACAAATATTTTAACATTCTAATCTATTAAAAGCTCCAAAGTAATCGTTCCCATGAGAACGAACAGTGGACACTAATAAAGCCAACCCTAGAGCTCCCTCACATGCTGGGGAAAAAAAAAAACATTTCCAACTAAAGAAAGACAATTAGACATCAAGAAAAAAATCCCAAGCATGATAAACTCCAATCTTAATAAAGTATTTAACAAATGTTTTCGATCGGAAGCGAAATCTCATAGTCCACTAAAAATTATAATAAACACAATAAACAAGAATAAGCTATTTAAAGTTAACATTAGTTTTAATAGTTTAAAATAAAACCTTGGTCTAGTAAACCAATAATGAAATCTTCTTAAAACACCAAAAGATAGAAATGATAATGTATGAGCTTTCTTTTAAGTTTTATTTTCTTTAATTTTATGTTTAATTCATCCTTTATCAACAGGCCTTGTATTACTAATCCAAACTGTTTTAATTTCAACTGCTACAGGATTGTTTGCTACTGTCTTATTTTAAAATTCAATTAACAGGTGAATATGTTTCAGTATGAAATACCACATATTCAAATATGAAAAGAAGAAGGCATATAGTGACTGGCTAGCCAGTATAGTAGGGAAGAAGATGAGAGAGAGAAGAGAGAGAGATATATGAGCAGGAGAAGGGAGGTGAAGAGAGTGGTGAGGGAGAGTAAGAAGAGCGTGGATGAAGAGTTTGGGAGGAATCAAAGTGTGATGTTTTTTTTTTTTTTTTAATGCAAGGAAGAAGGAACCAAAGGCCATGGGCCTGCATACTGTTCCTTCCAAGAAAAAGCAAAAACAATACAAAAGAGAGCCAAATTCACGATCCATTCATTTCTAGATGCCTGGACACACTGCATTTGAAAGACTGGAGATCATAGGAAGTAGGGAATACAGACAGAGGAAGACAGTTCCAGAGTTGACCAGTTGCATAAATGAAGGACTGGGAGTAACGGTTAACTCTTGCATTAGAGAGCTGGACAGAAAAGGGATGAGAGTTTGTTCCTAGACGAGTACTACATGCCCGTCGTAGAGGTGGAGGGATGCAAGCAGACAGTTCAGAGGAACAGTGGCCGTTGAAGTAGCGATAGAAGAGAGATTAAGATGCAACAGTGTGGCGAAGAGACAAAGGTTGAAGGGAATCAGTAAGAGGAGGAGAGTTAATGAGACAAAAAGCATTTGACTCCACCCTATTGAGAAGAGCTGCATGTGAGGAGCCTCCCCACACGAGAGTTGTACTCCATACACGGGTGAATAAAACCCATGTACAAGTTCAACAACTGTGCAGGGGTAAAGAAAGTTCGGAATCGGCTTAGCACACCTAATCTCTTGGAAGCAGATTTCACAAGAGATGTAATATGTTCTTTCCAAGACAAATCCCGAGAGAATGAAACCCCAAGCATGTTCAAGGATGATGTAGGACTGAGCTGGACATTATTAAACATTAGTGGGTAATCCTGAGAAAGATTTTGTCGGGTTGATAAATGTAACTGAGTTTTTGATGCATGAAAAATAATAAGATTATTTTTACCCCAAGCAGAGTTACGAGCCAAGTCAGACATTAGGTGTGCCATAGCCTCATCCCTTTTTTGTTGAAGTAACTGCTAAGTTGGACATTGCTGAAACCGAATGGAAAGGTGAAGGGTGGAATCATCAGCATATGAGTGGATAGGGTTAGATGTACAGCTTAGGTCATTGATGAATAAAAGGAAGAGAGTTGGTGATAGGACAGAGCCCTGAGGAACACCACTGTTGACAGGTCTAGGAGAAGAATGATGGCCTTCTACAACAGAGGCTATAGAACGACCAGAAAGGAAGCTAGAGATGAAGGCACAGATAGGAGGATAGAAACCGTAGGAGGGCAGTTTGGAAATTAAAGATTTATGCCAGACTTCATCGAAAGCCTTTGAGATGTCAAGTGCAATGGCAAAGCTTTCGCCAAAGTCCTGAAAGGAGGATGACCAGGAGTCTGAAAGGTAGGTGAGAAGATTACCAGTGGAGCGTCCCTGACGGAACCCATACTGACGATCGGAAAGAAGGTTGTGACAGGAAAAATGCTTTAAGATTTTTCTGTTAAGAAATGACTCAAAAACTTTTGAGACACAGGATGTTAAAGCAATTGGACGATAGTTAGAGGGTTGGGAATGGTCACCCTTCTTTGAATGAGAGCAAACTTCCAGCAAGAAGGGAAGGTACAAGTTGACAGACAAAGGCGAAAGAGTTTACCTAGGCAGGGTGTAAGCACAGGAGCACAGTTTTTTAGGACAACAGGAGGGACTCCATCAGGCCCATATGCCTTGTTAGTATTGAGGCCTGTGATGGCAGAAAATACATCAGCTGAAGAAATTTTAATGTCAGTCATGGAGGGAGAGTAAGAAATTGCTTTGGAAGGAGGTAAAGAAAGTAAGACAGTGTGAAAGGGGAAACAGTAGGGGAAGGAAAGATAGGAATAATATATTGTTGGTGGAGAAGAGAGAGAAAATGAGGAGATGGAAGGAGCATTTTGAGAATTTGTTGAATGTACAGAGTGAAAGCAGTGCAAGTATAAGTGGTGGGAATGGCTGGGAGAAGAAGAAATGAGAGGAGGGAGGAAGAGATCAGTAGGGCAGAAGTAGCTGAAGCAATGAAGATGATCAAGATGGGAAAGGCCCCAGGAACTGATGGAGTGTGTGGTGAAATGCTGAAGTATGAGGGTGAGATTGTTGTAGAGTGGATATGGAAGTTGTGTAGAATGGCCTGGGAAGAGGGAAGGGTTCCAGAGGATTGAAAATCAAGTATAATTGTTCCTTTATACAAAGGAAAAGGGGAGAGAGAAGTATGTGATAACCATAGGGGTATTTGCCTTCTTAGTGTGATTGGGAAAATATATGGTAGAATACTTATTGATATGGTTAGGCATATAACAGAGAAGCTAGTTGGAGAAGAACAAGAGGGATTTAGGAGGAGAAAAGGGTGTGTAGATCAGATATTTGTTCTAAGATGTTTGATGGAAAAGCATCTAGAGAAGGGAAAGAAACTGTATGCTGCCTTCATTCATATGGAGAAAGCATATGACAGGGTAGATAGGCAAGGTATGTGGAAGGTATTAAGAATATATGGAGTGGATGGGAAATTACAAAGTGATGTGAAAAGTATGTATGACGGTGCTAGGGCTACGGTGCGAGTAGGTGGTGAGCTGAGTGAGTTCTTTGATCTAAATGTGGGACTGAAACAGGTATGTGTGATGTCTCCATGGTTGTTTAATATATTAATGGATGGGGTTGTAAAGGAGGTGCAAGGTAGGGCAGTGGATGTGGGGGTGGCTCTAATGAATGAGGATGAGGTGTGGAAGATTCCAGTGTTGCTGTTTGCTGATGATACAGTATTGTTGTGCGAAGATGAATTGGAGTTGCAGGGTTTGGTGAATGAGTCTGGGACAGTAGGTAAGAAGAAGAATCTGAAAGCTAATGTAAACAAGAGTAAAGTTATGGTGTTTGAGAGGAATGAAGTCACAAAAATGCAGAGAGGTTGGATGGTGAGGATATGGAGAATGTGAATGTGTTCAAGTACTTGGGTAGTGTGATGAGTAAGGATGGAAGTTTTGGGGATGAAGTGCTTGAAAGTGTACAGCAGGGAAGGAAGGCTGTTGGTTCATTGAAAGCAGTGATGAGAAATAGGGAGGTGAGCATGGAAGTTAAGAAGTCATTGCATGATATTACTGTGATCCCTACCCTGACGTATGGAAGCGAGGTGTGGACCTTGCTAGAGGGGAACAAGTCAAGAGTGAGAGCAGTGGAAATGAGTTACCTGAGAGGAGCATGTGAAGTGACATGGAGGGACAGGGTGACGAGTGAAGAAGTGAAAGAACGTTGTTGGGCAGATGTGGATGTGATTGAGAAAATTAGGAGAAATACACTGAGGTGGTTTGGACATGTGGAGAGAATGGAGAATGAAAGACTGACTAAGAAGGTGTATGTGGGTGAAGTGGAGGGAGGGAGGGGGAGAGGGAGACTGAGGATGAGGTGGAGGGATGGAGTTGAGAGGTATATGAGGGAGAAGGGAGTAAGTTGGGGGGAGGAGAGTCAAATGGTGGATGACAAGAGCAACTTGGAGGAGTTTTGTCTGTGGCCACCCTTTGCAGGATTAGGGCGTCGGGCTATAGGTAGATAGATAGAAAAACGAGAAGTGCATTATCTTATTTTTTTTTTTTTCTGTATTCAGGACTTAAGGTAGACTATTAACCAAACCATGCAACTACACAAAACCTAATTAAACAAAACACAAATGGTACCAAGCACACCAAGCCCATCTATTTGTCCCTACCTGATCAACAGAAGAACATCTCAAGTCAAACCTGTAAGGGCGCTCATTGGTGTGTGTCCTCATATGTTTGCGTAGGCTGCCTGAGTCTATGGCACGGTACTGACACCCAGTCTCTGTACACCAGTAGGGTCGCACATTGGAGTGGATGCGGGAGTGCACCTTCAGTTTGTCACCGCGGGAGAAGCTCGTCCCACATTCTTCACATTGGTATGGTTTTTCTCCTGGTGGGCATGGATTTACTGTACAGTACAAGTCAGGAAATGTTAAAGCAAAGAAGACTTTCTGGTTGTACTAGTATAGTGAACCCTAATGTTAGTGGAACAAAGAAACTACAGCACTGTTTCTTTTAATGACATGATACAACATTAAACATAAAGTATATGAAAAAACCACTCTTGCTTAATGATAGCTACAAAATAAAGTTACACCAGTACAGCAGATATTTTTCTAAATTTTAGAAATGAAGTTCATAAAAAACTTGTCAACTATTCCCTAACATTAAAAAGCAAAACAAATTGTTTTAAATTCTTCATCATCATCCAAACCCAATTCCTATCTAAAAGATGAGATGAGGCAAGATCCAGAAACAGAAAGAAAAAGCACAGCAGTAGGAGAATTACCAAATGGCATGTCTAGTGGAAAAGACTACACAATCATTAAACATAATTCAGTCCTTTGAAATCCTGCCTCCACATCATGGCACAATCACTTTTTTTTTTTTTCACATGTGCTCTTCTCATATACCTGTCACATGACCATTTCATCAACTACAATATCAAGTTCAAAAAGAGGTTCCATCATGTACTGTATATATATATATGCATATCTTTTCGTTTCGTTTTTGAAGGCTCCAACATGCTTGCATGTGTCGGCCTTGGTCACCTAATGGCGGCTCTCCATGCTGCTTGATCTTTGGCAGCCTCCCTGTTCAGTCCCTTAACCCTGAGGTCACACTTAACGACCTCGTCCCATGTCTTTCCCGGTCTGCCCCTCCCCCAATATCAACACTTCTCACCCTCTGCACCCAATTATCATCCCCCATCCTCTCCACATGTCCAAACCACCTCAGCCTAAATCTCCTCATCGCCAATACACTCCAGTCCCATCCTACCTCTCCTCATCACAACACCAATACACTCCAGTCCCATCCTACCTCTCAACTCTTCCATCGTAAACCCAGCTCTCCCAGGCCTTGCACGAAGGGACGCACTGCACATCCACCTAATCATTGTCATTTCTGTACGTTTGAACCTGAAAATATCCTCTTCCTTTACTACCCAGGTCTCACTACCATACAGCATCACACTCCTAAAACATGCTGCATACAAAGACCCCTTGGGACGTAGGGAGAGTCCTCTCAATGGCAGAAGAGGCAAGAGCTCCCTGAACTTCTTCCAACCACTTCTCACCCTAGCAACCAAGCTAGCTCCAGCCCCACCTCCAGCACATAACATGTCTCCCAAATAACAAAACTCTTCCACACACTCAAGAGACTCACCAGCAAGTTCAATCCTTTCATGCCTAACAATCTCCACCTGCTCTCCCGCACACATAAAATCAGCATTATCTCGCAGTCTGCCTCTAATACAACTACATCTCTTGTGCACCCATTTATCACAAACACTGCACAAGATAGAATTACTTCCCACACCTTTGTGGCAAACTGCACATGGCCACTCTCCCTCTCCTCTGACTGTACCACCACCAACCCTAGATATCATCACTTTTGTTTTATCTGTCTTTACCCTTAAGCCCTTCTGCGCCATGTCATCTCTCCACTTCCTAAATCTTTCCTCCGACTCCTTTTCATTCTCAATCAACACCAAATCATCAGCATACAACATCTCCCACGAGAGTCCATCTCTAAAGTCACGTGATAGGGCTTCAAGTACCATGATAAACAACAAGGGACTCAAAACTGACCCCTGATGCACACCAACATTCACGGAAAACTCATCACTCAAAACTCCATTCACTCTTACCTGGGTGCGAGCACCCATATACATGGCCATAACCACCCTAACCAGCCACTCTTCCAACTCTAGCTTTCTCATTGTCCACTTCACCACCTCTCTAGGGACTGTCAAGAGCCTTTTCCAAATCAACAAAAACAACATACAGTTCCCTTTTCTTTCTAATATATTTTTCCTGAAGCTGTCGAACAATGAATATGGCATCAGTGGTCCCCCTGCCTGGTATAAACCCAAACTGCATCTCATCAATATTCACTCTTTCTCTAATCATACCTTCTAGAAATCCCTCCATTACTTTCATTATCTGATCTAAGAGCTTTATGACTCTGTAATTTCCCCTTTCCAGGGCATCACCCATCCCTTTGTACACATTTACAATTACACTCTTCAGTCAGTCATCTGGGACAACACACTCATATATAATCATGTATATATATATATACTGCCCGGATACATCACTATTCGGACATCGTGGGCTAATGGCCGAAACCCCCAAATTGAAGAAGAAAAAAAAAAATCTGATTTTTTCCGTCCGCGTCAGTTTGAATTTCCCGCGCGCACCGACTAGCTCCCTTACTGCCCAATCTCCCTCCTAGTTTTGTCTCAACTCCCGTGAACAGTGGATGGCTGTCCGATTATTTGTGGTATTTTCGTTCTTGTTTAAATAATCAAAAGTCACAGTGCTAAGGATTAAGTGTAGTTAAACACTGGATTACTGGACATGCTTCAAGAGCAATTATGACCACTGTAAAAACCTTAGAGATGGGGGTAAACAACAATCATGGACTGTAAGTAAACATTGTCAACTGCTAAATATTTTCCATAATCACTTCTAAATCCTCATTCTCTGGTTACATTTTATTTACTTCATGCTTTGTATCCCATATTTGAATGCACAGGCTGTGAAAGAGGTGATTTTCTCAGTGATTACCATGTCTCTTACATAAGTTCACTATCTAGTCAACTGGTGAACATTTTTGCCCCACACACCTCTAAATCACAATTTTTCTGGTTACATTTTATTTACTTCATGCTTTGTGTCCCATATTTGACTGCATAGGCTGTGAAAAGGTGATTTTCTCAATAATAATCATGTCTCTTCCTTACATTCATTATGTAGTCAGCTGGTGAACACCCCTGCATTACTCACCTCAAAATCATCATTTTGGGGTTAAAATTCAATTAATTCATGCTTTGTGCCAATTATTTATGTGAATGGGGTCTTAATTAAGTGCTATGCATGTCCGGTAGGGAGGGAAACAGGTGGTTTTCTGATTTAGGTTAGGTTAGGTTAGGGTCAAGAATGACCGGTGCTGTTGGTGAACAGTGAACACCTTTGCCATACCTAACTCTTTTCCTGGTAACAATTTATTTATTTGATGCTTTGTATCCCATATTTTAGTGCATAAGATATGAGAAATGATGATTTTCATAGTGATTGCCATGTCCGATACTTACTTACACTAAGTTGCCAACTCATGAACACCCCTGCCTTACTCATCTCAAATTCATCATTTTTGGGTTAAAATTCAATTAATTCATGTTTTGTGCCCATTATTTATGTGAATGGGGTCTTAATTAAGTGCTATGCATGTCCAGTAGGGAGGTAGGTAGGTGGTTTTCTGATTTAGGTTAGGTTAGGGCAAGAATGATTGGTGCTGTTGGTGAACAGTGAACACCTTTGCAATACCTAACTCTTCTTCTGGTAACAGTTTATTTATTTGATGCTTTGTATCCCAAATTTTAGTGCATAAGATATGAGAAATAATTATTTTCATAGTGATTGCCACGTCCGATACTTATTTATACAAAGCTGCCAACTCATGAACATCTATGCCTTACTTACCTCAAAATCATCATTTTTGGGTTAAAATTCAATGAATTCATGCTTTGTGCCAATTATTTATGTGAATGGGGTCTTAATTAAGTGCTATGCATGTCCAGTAGGGAAGGAAGTAGGTGGTTTTCCGATTTAGGTTCGGTTAGGTTAGGGTCAAGAATGACATGTGCTGTTGGTAAACAGTGAACACCTTTCCCATACCTAACTCTTTTTCTGGGAATAATTTATTTATTTGATGCTTTGTATCCCATATTTTAGTGCATAAGATATGAGAAATGATGATTTTCA
>JAGKTI010016401.1:0-19476 GCA_018397915.1 Birgus latro
CATGTCATCGAGCCCTTTCTCTCCTATGGACCTTGTCACATCTGTCATGGGGCGCCGACAGAACTACCCTGCTACACCTTTACCGTACCTTAGTGAGGAGCAAACTAGACTATGGGTGTGAGGTGTACTCGTCTGCTTCGGAGGCACGGCTACGCCCATTAAATTCAGTCCATCATGCTGGGATCCGTCTGTCTACTGGGGCTTTCCGCTCGTCACCGATACCTAGTCTGTTGGTTGATGCAAATGAGCCACCATTGGATATCCGTAGACAGTCCTTATTAGTGCGGTGTTGGCACCGCCTCCACCGTCTTCCCAACTCTCTGTGTAGTAGGGCTGTCTCTGAGATTACTCTCCACCACTTTTACAACACCCATCCTCACCATCCCCACCCATTTGGGTACAGAGTAAGGGCTGCCATGGAGGAGCTGTGTTTTCCCTCCTCCCCTGTTTGCCCAGTACGTGTTTCCCGAGTGCCTCCTTGGCTTCTTCCAGAGGTTCAACCGTGTGTTTACTTCCCAGAGAGAAAGACCTCCCTTTCCTCACAGGCGGCCCTCTCTTACTTTTTGGAACATGCCACTACCCACAGTGACTCAACCCCTGTGTATACAGATGGGTCCAAATCCCATTTTGGGACTGGGTTTGGTGTCATTCTTAATGATTTTAGCCGTGGCGGGAGTCTCCCTCCTTCCACATCCATTTTTACTGCTGAACTTACTGCTATTTTAGTTGCAGTAGAATTGATTTTTAGTTTACCTCCATCTTCTTTTACCATTTTTAGTGACTCTGCCAGTGCCTTGCAAGCTTTGTCTTATACCTCCTCATCTCATCCCCTAGTCTTCGCCATCCAGGAGTGGCTCTACTTGTTGAATAGGCGTGGGTACTCTGTAAAGACGTGTTGGGTCCCCGCCCATGTAGGGGTTGTGGGCAATGAGCGAGCTGACTCCTTAGCGAAAGCTGCTGCATCACGCCAATTCTCTCTTCTTTACCGTGTCCCGTTTGAGGATCTTCGTGTAGCCAGTATGACGGCTGCGCGTTCTTGTTGGCAGAAGAGGTGGGATGCCATTGGGTCAAATAAGCTTCGCAGTATTCGTCAAGACCTGGGTGATGGAGGGTATGTAGGAATGTCCCGTCAGTGGGAGACAGCCTTAGCTCGCCTGCGGATTGGTCACACTAGGCTGACCCATGGTTTTTTAATGGAGAGGGCTCCCCCTCCCTTTTGTGATGATTGCCCAGTTCCTTTGACAGTACGGCACATTCTTGTGGAGTGCCCCAGTCTGGGAGACCTTCGTCAGCAGTACCTTTCAAGGTGCCGGACCGGTGACGGGTCCTACCTTCTCTCCTAGGTGCTTGGGAAGGAGGCTTGTACTGCAAAAGGAGACACTTTCTCTTTTTTAACTCATGCTGGCCTACTGAGGAAGCTATAGCGCTCAATTCGTTTTAAATTTATATTTTAATGTTGTTCTTATAACTCTCTTTATGGTGTTTCTCACTTATATTTGTCTTTTAGTTTTGGAGTGTTCTATGTCTCCTCCTATTATTGATTTTACATTATGCTGACCTTTTTACAGTTTTTGTGTTCGGCGGCATATGACCCTTGCTGTTGCGCCGCAAGTCAATTTCATTCATTCATTCATTCCTCCCCCTCACCCCATCCATCTTACTCACATACACTCTCCTAGTCAGTCTCTCCATCCTCTCCACATGGTCAAACCATCACACAGTATTTCTTGTAATGCTTTGAACTGTATACGCATCAACACCTCAACATTACTTCACTTCCTTATTTGTCTGTCTCTCCAAGTAATTCCACATGCTCCTCTCAAAAACTCAATTCTGTTCCTCTCACTCTTGACTTATGTCCTTCCAAAAGGGTTAAAACTTTACTTCAAGGCAGAACAAAACTGTCATGAGACAGCAAGAATAATATGAAAATGATATCCCCAGGCTCAATGAAAAAAAGATCCTCTAATACAGTACACTAACTTAATACTATTTTGAACTGCATGTAACTTTTCTAAACATCTCTTTTAAATGTCAGTCATGAAAACACTGATAATTAATAACCTTAAAATTCATTACAACAGCTTGTGAGATAATGATATGGAAGAATATGAAAGTGAATCTATTAGTTAATGGCAAAAGATCATTACTTTTCTTGAGATACCTATGAATGCAAATATAAACATATACATTACTTCTGAGTACAGATGAAAATTATACAAGATACTCTTACATGAAAAAGTATGAACCATGTTTCTGAGTAATGACCTTTTTCTCAATTTTATGTTGTCAGTGGATTATCTGATAACTTTACACTCCTCCATCACATCAGCATTCTACACACAAGAGCTCTAGGCACTTAAAGCACTGTTCCTCTGAACTGTCTGCTTGCATCCCTCCACTTCTACGACGGGCACGTAGTACCCGTCTAGCAACAAACTCTCATCCCTTTTCTGTCCAACTCTCTAATGCAAGAGTTAACCGTTACTCCCATCCTTCATTTATGCAACTGGTCAACTCTGGAACTGTCTCCCTCTGTCTGTATTCCCTGCTTCCTATGATCTCCAATCTTTCAAACGCAGTGTGTCCAGGCATCTCAAAATGAATGGATCTTGAATTTGGCTCTCTTTTGTATTGTTTTTACTTTTTCTTGGAAGGAACAGTATGTGGGCCCATGGCCCTTGGTTCCTTCTTTCTTGCATTAAAAAAAAAAAAAAAATTTGCGCAAGTATACTCACAGTTTGTGGTGGCGGGAGTTAAAAGATCTGTCCAACTTCAATTATGAGCAAGTCACCCTCGAAATACGTCAAATAATGTTACATGCAGTGCTAATGTTACAAAAAGCAAGAGGGTATTACTTTTCTTTTGACAACAAGATTGATCACTGAAATTTTGCAAAAGGCTGAAAAGTAATGAACTCAAGGACAGATAATAATATTTGGTCCAAATATCCAATATAATAACTTTGTATGTAAATCAAAAATGTGAATGATGCTAGTCTGATATTTGAGTCAGATATCTAACTAGTCAACCTTTCAGTGGAGCTATGGTGCATCTGGTAAACTTCATTAAATTTAATACCACATGTCTGGCATACTTGTTACACAAGGCCTCTATCTTGAAGAAAAGGTAAAAACAGTTTAATCCATAACACTGAAAACTAATACTTAAGTACTTATCAAACAATGATGTAGAAATTACATGTAGAACCTCTGAACATTACATATTCAGTTTTGTTTACTGTATTACAAGCTTCAAGTAATGGATATTAAAATACAAGGTCTTGAATGCTAATTTCTATCCTTTATATTCATGCATAGATTGTCTTCAGCAGTTATAAAATGACAAGTAGCTAATTACATTTTCACTTTATAATTAAGATTAAGAAAAATTAATGTATAGTAATTAAATAAATAGGATGAATTGCACTGGCATAAAATACAAGAGCTGTTACAAAATCAATAACCTAAATGAAACACACATTATGAAATCTTTTTGATGAATGAAAGGAATCATGAAAAAGCCAAGCTGTATGAAACTCTCCAGGACATTAATGATATGCTTACCTCCAGTGAGAGTAAGTGTGGCACATTCATATTCAGCTACTGAGGACCCAGCATTGTTGTGAGCAGAAATACGGAGATTGTACCAGGTGGCAGGGGTGAGTTCCATGATAGCATAGTTCCCAGTTGGTTTCACTTGGTTGCTAGCCATGGTCCATTCTGTTTGGTGCCTGGAATATATATTGCAAGTATTATCATCATCATAATCCTTAATCCTTATTGTCAGTCTGTTGTCCTCAACCCAAGTCTGAAGTGTGATGAGGTAGTTTGCTGCAGTGTGCTGGCTGTGTCTGCAGTGTGGTATGTGGTTGTTATGATGATGTCATCTGCATATGAGGCGATGTTTGTGAGAAGGTGCTGTGTCGGAATATTATACATGTATAGGTTGATGAATGTAGGTGAGAGAACTAACCCCCGTGGAACTTTGCTGGGGAAATTTCACGTCTGTGATGACTTCCTCTAGCATGTAACATGTGCTAGTCTACCAGAAAAATAGATGACAAGCCAGCACTTGTTATTCTCCATGCTTGTGTTGTATATCTTGGTGATTAGTCTGCATGGGGAGATAGCATCAAATGCTTTACTAATATATGTTGTTGTGAGATGAGTGCATTATGTAGGCGTCACAGAGTTGATGCCATCTGATGTGAGCTGTGTGAGACTATTCAGTAAGGTGTCTGTTGAGCGTTGTGCTCTGAATCCATGTTATGAAGGTGCAAGGGGCACATAGGGTGTGACTTTGCTGAAAATGAGGCACTCAGTTACTTTGAATGATGTGCTCAGAAGTGCCAAGGGTCTCTATGATGATGGGAGTGTAGCATCTTTGTTTGGTTAAGTATGGTGATGACTGATCCATGTTTCCAAATACCGGGCATGCTACTATGTTCATACAAGGAGTTGCTGATGCTATTCAGGGCCTGGATGCCTTGTGATCCTTAATGTTTCAGGTGTAGGTTCCTGATGCCATCTTGCCCCATGCTTGTATTTTTTTTATCTATTTATCTATTTTTAAATAATAACATGTGTCTGTTCTGGAGTGTTTCACTGTGATCATACTGAACTGTGACTGAGTGGAAAGGGATGCCTATGTTGAGAGGGTTGTTTTTCAATCTCAGTAAGTGCTGAGTGTTGGAGGTGATGGCTCTTGGAAGTGCATGTTTATGATTTAGTGATACTGTCAATTATTTTGTACAACCAAGAGGTGTCTGTGGAGTGACTGAGAGTTGTTACAAGGGACTTCCAGTTTTCATTTTTTTTACTAATTTTGTTGTCGCTCTCAATGGTTAGTTCTTTGAGCCTTCTGATGGTGTCTTGTGTATGTGGGAGAAGAGGGTTGTGTTTAAGTTTCTTACATGTATTATGAGGCGTGCAGTCTCCTGTGTAAAGTCTGGGTTGAAATGTCTTCTGTTGCCTTGTGGAATGCAGTGTTTGTTTGTGCTTAGTGTGGTGTTGCTGAACTTTGTAATATGTCGTAATATGTCCACTGATGCTAGTGATGGGTGTGCTGTTTAGTGTGCCAAAGTGTTGTTCTGGTTTCCCAAAGAAGTCTGTCCAGTCTGCTTTCTTGTGGTTTGTATATGTGAGGCATGATCAATTTGGTTTCAACTGTGTTTCAACTGTGATAATGATGGACAGATGATCTGTGGTGAGTTTAGGTTCTGTTTGCCAAGTGATGTTGAGTTTATGTGCTGCTGAACAGAATGTGATGTCTGAGGAGGAGGAGGAGAATTAGCCTGGTGTGGGATGTGGGTGTATTGTGAGAGAATGTACATGATGTGATGCAATATCAAAGCCTCTGCAGTTGTTCTGACTGTGTTCCACAGGACTGTTTTTAACCTTAAAGTCCCCAGCACTGATAGAGTCTAATGTCTGTGTTGGGAGGAGGAGATGAGGGCTGTATACTGGCACAGTATGGGTGGTATCTGGGGACAAAAAGTTAAAAATGTTGATTTCTTGTTTGTGACCACATGCGACACTGAGTGACTGTATTTCTAATGTTGTGGCATTCTGGAGAAGTGACTGTTGCGTCTTTGTTGAGAACTGATGGGTGAAAATATGTAACAAGGCCTACTCCATGACCCTCAGTTCTCTCTGAGTGGATGTGCGAGTAGTGTCCAATTTGGGGTGTCTGTTGTGTGTATGTGTCAGTTTTGTTTCTTGTAGGAGTGCTATGCATAATGTGGTCATTAAGGAACTGTTCTATTTCTAATTTTTTTTTCCCACGGAGGCCATCAACATTTAGCTGTAATATGCTTAAGTATATTCGAGGCAGTATGTGTCCAGTGTGGGTCTGTTTTCTAGGTGTAATGCTTATGCACAGGGATTGAGTTGTGACGTCTGTGGTTATATGAGTGAAAGGGGGTTATCTGAGTGGATGGGGGGGAGTTGTGTTTGGTGTGACAGGATAAGTGTTTGTGGATGTGTTGCACCTGTCACACACCTATGTGCTGTGGCATTATCTAGTGTTTGTTAGTGTAATGCATGTGATGTGGTTCCAATATATTACCACTATGCCGGGAATCGAACCCGGGACTCTCAGGTGAGAGCCAGGCAGCATACCACTACACCACGACCAGGTAAAAGTTACCTCACATTGTCACAATCTTGTAACCAATGTCCCTCCGCCCCCACTGTGGGCATCAAGAGGATGAGGTAACCCCCTGGCACTCGGGCAAGTAGGTGCTTTTAATCTATCCCAAGCACTTACTGCAAGTCAGAATGAAATGAGAAACCTGTACTTTACACAGGAAAAATCATCCAATATATTACCGCTATGCCGGGAATTGAACCCGGGACTCTCAGGTGAGAACCAGGCAGCATTGTCACAGGTTTCTCATTTCATTCTGACCTGCCGTAAGTGCTTGGGATAGATTAAAAGCATCTACTTGCCCGAGTGCCAGGAGGTTACCTCATCCTCTTGATGCCCACAGTGGGGGCGGAGGGACATTGGTTACAAGATTGTGACATTGTGAGGTAACTTTTACCTGGTCGTGGTGTAGTGGTATGCTGCCTGGCTCTCACCTGAGCATGAAGTGACTGAACAAATCTACATGTGTGTCTTGTGCTGGTGATGCGTTTGGGGCTTAGGATGGCTCTCAATGTCTCCAAAAAGTGTGAGAAGCAGGGAAAAGACCGCCAGAGAATTTCCCTTAGCGTAGAAAAAAAAATGGTGTAGGTAGCAGGTGGCCCCACGTGAGGAATGGAAATACTGTAGTGGTTACTGTTTTTTGATAAAGGGAAGACTGGGAGTCTTGAATTATGGTAATACATATTACATCAACTGGAACAGTACAGAGAGGAAAAAACAAGACTGACTGGGGATTAGGTCAAAACATTTAGAATTTTCCCCATCCTGAGGGGGTTACTTCAGACTGTTTTAACTTTCAAATGAGATGCAACTCATAGACAGATAAAACAGTTTACTGGCAGAGAGAATAAAACAGAACAGTGAATCTCTTCACTCACTATAAGCATCATCACCATCATCATCATCCGGACCTCCTTTCCCACCCTAGGGCAGGGTGAGGAGTAGCAACATCCAGACACCCCAAATTTGCCCAATCCAATGGGGCACACTTCCATTCACTCACCATTCAAGCCCCCAGAATCCTGGCTCTATCTGATATGCCAAAAACATTCACCACGTCCTGTAGCTTCACGTAAAAGTATCCAACAGAGTCAATCCAGACACTGTCACGTTAAAAAGGGGTGCCAAATCCCTGTTCATGTGCTTCTCCTCACAATGTTCATCCAGCCAACTCGATCTCTTGTCAGTTCCCTAGCCTCACCAACTTCCAAACCTCTCATCCTCACACACTCATCCACCATATCCCTCCACCTTCTCCTTGACCAACCTCACCTCCTCCCGCCTTTAAATTCACTCAGATATCTTTTTCATCAATCTATTGTTATCCATTCTCTCCACCAGACCATACCATCTCACTACACTCTCTTCGATTCTGGTGTCCACGACTTCCTCACTCCGCACCTTTCATAAATCACATTATTTCGTATCCTATCCACTCTCTATACTCGACATACATTCCTCAGCAGTCCCATCTCCACTGCTCTCACTCTTGACTCTTCATTTTCATGCCACACCATAGTATCACATCCATATGTTAAAGTTGGCACTAACACTCTGTCATGTAAGCCAACACTCAAGCCTCTATTTCTTATCAAGGCCTTCATTGCACCAGCTATGTTCCTTCCTTATGTCACTGTGCTTACCACTTCTTTTTTACACATTTTACTCTCTTTTCTAACACTGTACCCAGGTATTTGAACTCACCAATTCCAGTCTCTCTCCATTCACTGTAACATCACACTGGAAGTCACCTTCTCTCTCAATTGCCATCATTTTACTCTTTCTACATTTACTCTCAAGGCACGACACTCACAGGCATCAGCAAAACTCTGCACTAGTCTACCACATCCCTGTCCGGTATTTGCAAGCAGCACTGCATCATCAGCACAGAACAAATATGAGATTTTCCATTCATCACCACTCATTACTAATGCCATTCCCCTCTCCGTTACTTGTGTTTTTACTTCTCTCATCACCCCATCCATATATACATATTGAACAACCATAGGGACATCACAAAACCTTGTCGCATGCCCACACTGATTGTGAACCATTCATTTAGATGCCCACTAACCCGTACACATGCTTCACTACCATCATAAAAACTCTTGACAGCACCTAGCAAGCTTACCATCTATACCATACATACACAAAACATTCCACAATACTTCTCTGTCTACTTTGTTGAATGCTTTTTCCAGATCCATGAATGCCATAAACACCTTATAGTCCTTCTCACAAGCCTTCTCCACTATCTGTCCCACTGCAAGTATATGATCCACACATCCTCTGCCACTCCTAAAGCCACCCTCTTCATCATTCACCAGGACTTCTGATATCCCTCTTACTTCCTCTATAATAATTCTTCCATATACCTTCCCAAACACACTCAATAAACTTATGTCATGATAATTAAATCCTTCACTTTGCTCACCTTTATTATTTTATAGGGAACAATCACAGCTTTTGCCCATGCTGCTAGCACAGTTTCACTCATCCATTCCTTCTTATACTGTATATCTCCAACAAGCACTTGAATCCGCTCAATCCACTACACTTAATCGTCAGTGCATACACCTCATCAACCCCAGCTGCTTTCCCATTTTTCAGCCGCTTCACAGTGTTCTTCACCTGTGCATGTGTCATGTTTCCCATCACTGCATTCCTTCTCTGCATGTCCCCCAAACCAATCATGTTTACAGCAGCTCTGCTCTCTCTATTCTCATTCATCAGGCTCTCAAAATATTCTTTCCATCTGGCCTTACTTCATCCCCATGGGTTAATAATCTACCACTTATATCCTTCACACTTGATTTCTTTCCACTATCACTTCTACATTTCTGCACCTCATTCCAGAATAACTTCCTGTTTTCAGAGCAATTTGCATTCATTTTACTTCCTAGATCATCATTTACTTCTTACTTTTTCCTCTTCACTATGAACACAATGTGCTTTTTACCCAAGCTACCATAAGACCAGGTGGTTTGGACTGCTAGGAATTCCCACAGTTAAATACTGTACAATGATCTGGATGTTGCCAGAATAAATTACTTAACAGCATCCACAGCAGCAAAAACATTAAAATTCTCCCATCTGGAAAGGCTTAACCTCTTCCATCCAGTTATATCTTTTTTACTTCATTCTTAACACCACCAGACAATTGTATTCTGTTTAGAGACTTTTCTAACTGGAGAGGTCAACTGCAGTCTTCATTAATTCTTTCATGACTAGAGTATTCAGATGAATAAAACAGTCTTGTTGCAGCAGGATGAAAACAACTAAGATATTCTTGGGGTGACACAGTAAGGAGGGAGGTGGTGGTAAGGTGATTAGGGAGGTAATTTCTTGAGACAGTAAAAGCATAATTTAAAAATTATTACTGTACTAGTCTGAAGAAGAAAAACTAAAAAATTTATGCATGCATGATGAGTGAACCTACCCTGGATAAGCAGCTTGTGAGTGATGGTGTCCTGGCCATATGGGTTCTCTACATGGCAAGTGTACTCTCCAGCATCATCTCAGGATACTTCACGAATCAAAAGGGAACCCTCAGGCAACAGGTGCATGCGGTCATTAGCCACAAATGGCTCACCATGAACTGTCCACCTGAAGGTTTGAAAGTAATTGAGAGACTCAGTTATGATGAAAATAAACATCATCATCAACCTCAAACTGCCCTTTTTCCCCACCTAAAGAAGGACTGAGATAGAACCCAGAAACATACACATAATTATGTGGCCACATATTCTGCATCAAATGATGTAATCTTGGCAGGCACTGTAATGACAAAAATACATTTATGATTTCATCATTATAGTAACATCATCATTATCTTCACTGTTCATACTGATACTAATGTTCACAAGGAATTTTAGGGGAGATAATAATAAAGGAAAGTCCCATAAAGGAAAGACCCAATTCATATTTTTTCTTCCTGTACTGTTAGAGCTACATGACTACAAGCATCATAACTGATAGGTGGCATGGTTATCACCAAGCTTCTAGCACAAAAAGTGACTTACCTTTGTTAGAGAGTTTGAGGTGGACTGACTCAGACATTTCACCCTCCCCGACAGTGGCAGATGCTGTCACCCAGAACACGTAGTCATCACGGCGCTTGAGATTGATGGCCTCATAGCTTGAATGGGATGGTGGGAGCTTCTGCTGGGTTGCCTGAGGTACAGAAAAAAAAAATCATCATTGCTTCTTATCATCAAGATCATCAAATTTTAACTCTATTTCCTGAAACAGAAAAAGGAAAACTCAACAGTATGGTATTGTAGGAGAAACAACAAATCACCCAGTGAAATCCTCCAAATATTCAATCACCAGTCAAGCCCTCTGAACTTCTAGCTCAGCCTTATAGTAAACCATCTACACATCTTTTTTCTTAGATGTGTAATGCTGTAAATTTAGTATGTGTAACATAAGTATAATATAAGTTAGTATAAGTGTAATATAAGTTAGTATAAGTATAGTGTAAGTGGAATATATGTGTAATTTACATTAGTTTATGTATGGTGTAAGTGTAATTCTGGACACTGTTAAGATGATGCAATGTATGGGAAGTGGACCTTGTAATTCATTTTTGGGCTTGATCTTAGTTAAAGTGTAGTAGGGGGGTAATTACTGTTAAAAAGTGGGCCGTGTGGAGCGAGTTGGACGCGCAAATTCATGTCTGGTTTCGATAAAGAGGCGAAGAAAGTTGATTTGAGATTAAAATTCGCGATGAGTCGTATTTACACTTGGAATTCAGAATTTTGTAGTTGAGTTTGTGTATATCATTGTGATGTACTAAATAATAATGTCTAAGAGCTTAGGTAAAGTCTGATTATTGATTATGGTCATTGTTAGCCGCGAAATTAATTTATTTTTCACTGTCGCCAGATCATGTAGGCCAGAACCAACGTGAACAAAGAAAAAATTATGTCAATGCGTGAGTTGGCGAGCGAAGCAAGTCTTGATTATTTGACAAACTGTAGGAATTGGGGGCCCTCCAAATACTGGGGGCCCTCCAAATACTGGGGGCCCCTGGTTGCAGCCCAGTCAGCCCCCCCCCTTAATCCGCCACTGAACATCTTCCATGGGAGTCCATTTCTGAAGTCACATGAAAGGACTTTTTCAAGTATCATGATAAACAACAAGGGGCTCAAGACTGACCCCTGGTGCACAACAACTTTCACAGAAAACTCATCATTCATATCTCCGTCCATCCTTACCTGGGTGCAAGCACCCACATACATATCTACTCATATACATACATATCTATCAACATACTCATACATAACCAACTCCACTCTAACCAACCACTCCTCGATCACAAGCTTTCTCATTGCCCACTTCACCACCTCTCTAGGGACTCTGTCAAAGGCCTTTTCCAAATCAACAACAAAAAATACAATTCCCTTTCCTTTCCAATATATTTTTCTTGAAGCTGTCAAACAATGAATATGGCATCAATGGTCCCCCTGCTTGGCATAAACCCAAACTGCATCTCATCAATATTCACTCTTTCTCTAATCATACCTTCAAAAACTCTCTCCATTACCTTCATTATCTGATCTAAAAGCTTTATGCCTCTGTAATTTCCACTTTTCAGGGCAACACTCTTCCCCTTGTACATAATTACAATTACACTCTCCAGCCAATCATCTGGGACAACACACTCAAACATAATCGTATTTATAAAATCAGAAGTAACCTCACTCCAGTATCTCCTGAGGCCTTCAACATTTCAGCAGTCAACCCAGACACACCTGCTACCCTCCTCACCTGTATCCTGCCTATTGCCCTGCTCACAGTACCTGCATCCTGCCTATTGCCTCACTCACAGTAGCAGAGTCAATCAAAGGCCAAGGGCCAAACACTGGATCTGCTGGCTCCAAACCTTCCCTGTCCCAGTCACTCTCCTCATTCAACAACCTGCAATATAAATTTATTACAAAAACACTCACCTTCCACACACGTTAATCCCAGGTCCTGTACACCATCAGGCTGCCTCCCTCCAGGTGGCAGGAAGCATACACATCTTATTCAATTTCTGGACTGCAACAATTTCACCCATCATCACCATCCTGGAAAAACTACATACATTAGACTAAATAATACAACTATCTATTTATTTATTATATACGTACCTTTGGCCAGCTGCCTTATTCCCAAAAAGGGGTGGCCACAAACAAACCACCTCCATGTCACCCTGTCCTCTGCCATTAGGTTGCCCCTTCACCAACTCACAGGAAACTTTCTCATATACTGTACCTCCCCACCCCATCCCTCCATCTTATCCTTGGTTTCCATTTTCTTTCCCTCCACATCTTCATTCACATACACTCTCCTAGTCAGTCTCTCACTCTCCATCCTACCTACCCCATCCCTCCATCTCATTCTGATCACCTTCTTTTCCTTCCCTCCACTTTCTCACTTACATACACTCTCCTAGTCAGTCTCTCATTCTCCATTGTCTCCACATGGCCAAACCATCTCAGAGTACAGTAAATTCTCTCATCCATCACCACAGGAGGATCTGGATAGGATACATGATTGGAGCCAGATGTGGGAAATGAAATTCAATGCAAAAAAATGTAAAATATTGGAAATGGGTAAAAGCACCAAGAGGCCATCATTGAATTATTTGATGGGTAATGAACCGATTAGAAAAACGAGAGAAGAGAAAGGTTTAGGAGTGCTGGTCCAGGATAGTTTGTCACCTGAAAAACACATTAACAAGATAGTTAGAGACATATAAACTCTTGACCAATATAAGAGTGGCATTTCATTACATGGATGAGGAGATGATGAAAAAATTGATAGTGGCCATGATCCGCCCCAAGTTAGAATATGCAGCAGTAGTGCGATGCCCACACAAAAAGAAAGATATAAACAAGATTGAGAGAATACAAAGAACAGCAACCAAGATGGTCCCCACCTGGCAGATCGGTCGTACAGAGAGAGGCTGGAAAAGCTGGATCTGCCTTCCTTAGAAGAAAGGAGGAAGAGGGGTGATATGATTGCAGTGTTCAGGGCCATGATAGGAGTATACAAAACTGACATAAAAATTCTGTTTGTATGGGATGGGGGAGTAACAAGAGGACGTGGAATGAAACTGAAAAAGCCAAGTTGCTTCAAGGATATAAAGAAATTTGGTTTTCCATATAGATGCATAGACCTGTGGAACAGCCTGGACAGAGTTCATCCAGTCTAAAAACTTTAAGTTCAAAGCAAAATTTGACCTATTGAGAAACAGAGATGGGACCCCGCGAGAATAGCTCATTTCCTGTATATCACTAGGTAAATACAACTAGGTAAATCAACACACACACACACACACACACACACACACACACACAGGGAGTAATCAGTCTGTCTGGGCTAACAGAAAAAAATTCCATTGTATTACAGACAATAATTACAGTATAAGCAAATACACAAACTATGACTGAAGGCACACTTAGAAATCCTATGCACATAAAAACTACAAATGACTGAGAAAGTGAGCTCCCTCAAAGTGTCATCCCCTATGACCATGCCACCTCTAAAAGCACTGAGGCTAAACAAAAGATCGATCATTGATCAAATACAGTACCTGGAGAGATAGCAGCTGCCAGCTGTCCTAAGACCTGACCTCACAATCAACACATCCCACACCTTCAAGGGGACCATTCATCAACACAGAAGGGGGAGCTTCTCTTCATCAGTTCATGTCTGATACAATCAGGAGACAGGCCAAGGAAGTTTTCTGACACTGAGACATGACTGGATACAATTCAGAGAGACAACCTATTTCAGCTTTCAGAGCTTGTTAGAAACAGGAACTACTGTACATCCCATTAGCACCACCAGGAAGCTTGTACAGTATACTGGACCTGCCCACTGAAAAGAGGCTGGGTAATGGCAGAGTGGAATGTTGTAACCCTGGAGACCTAAGCAGCATATGCAATCCCTGATACTGTAACAATACATGCTGTCATCACAGTGGCAAAGGATAAGTTTTTCTTAGCTCCTTCTAATCATGGAGTGTGAGGAGTTAAAAAATTAGGGTCCTTGAGTTACTTTAACCCCTTAACCACGGGTTGTCACTTCCGTGATGCTCGGGCACAATGGATCATACCATGGGGCGTCACTTTTGTGATTTTGTGTTGTTTTGAATTTGCCCAGGCTTTCAGGTGGTGGCTTGTATCATCTATCAGCACTGCCAATGTCCAACAATAGTCAGAGCTGCTAATGTCATCCACTGTTGACAATTTAGCCATTTTCCCCCATTCTAGACTCCCCTCCCTACCTCCCCTCCATTACCCTCTCATGTCGTCTCCTCAGCCACTTTGCGCTACGTAAATCTTCCCCAGATTTTTCCACTGATTTCATCCATTGAAATGAGCCCTATGCCCTATTCTTATACAAAATAATATATATATATAAATAAAAAAATAAGGTAACTGATAGTGCCATACACCTAGAATTGGCTAATTATCAATTGGCAACATCCAACCTGCTCTCGTTTGCTAATTTCCCCTGCTTTTTTCCCCATGAAATATGCCGTACAAGCTATTCTCGTAATATAAATGTATATAAGAAAGGAAGGGAGAAGCCTGAGTGATATTTATATTCACCTGGAACTACCTAATTTATTATGTATTGTCTAGATTTCCTATGACTTATTTCTTAGCATATACATTAGCAGCTGACATTTTCAACTCTTGGCTACCGAGATAAGTACAAATTCAGTTCACTGTCGTCCTTACATGTGGAATAACGTCGCAGTTGCGCCCCTCCATTTCCGCCGCTTTTGTGCCCATTATCAAAGGCCCTGTGACCTCTACCCCTACTAAACATCATGTTGGAAGCGGTAAAGGACTGTAGATATATATAAGTGTAATAGAGTACTAGAAATAATAAAGCATGAGTGTGTATATGAATAAGATGTGACAGAATATGAGTGGCAAATTAGCGCGAATGGGAGGCTCATATGCGCTCGTATTTTTCATTGCTTTCATATTTTCTTTTTTTGGAGTATGGATTCCAAACTACTTGGAAATCATTGAATAGTGTTTCTAGTAATAATATCAGGCAATTGTATTCACATTACGGGATGTCGGGAAGTGTAAAGTGAAGACTTAGTTACCCAACTTCAGAAGTCTCCACAAGTCCTACAGTAGTCGACGAGTGCTAAAAAAAACATCCCAGAAGAAAGCTGAAGGTATGTGCCATATGGATATGTAATTATAATATTCTAGGACTAATAGCAGATTTTTGGCAAATATTTTTAAAAAGTCAGTCAGAGCGCAGATTTGCCCCGCGGGATGGGCACGACGCACCTCTGACAACCCTGCGGTTAAGGGGTTAAAACTTAAGGCCACATAGGTTGTAAGGCCATCAGAATATGACAGCTCAATAGTATAGCGAGCTAAGGAAGGCAGTCTACCATTTTGCTAAAAATCTGGAGTAACTGTGAGACACAACAGGCAGGATAGTGTGATGTATTAGGGGGAAAATAAGTAGGTGACGAGCAACAAATGATGCCTTAGTCCTGGTGACTGAGGCATACCAGTGCTAGCAATAACTGACTTTGCATAACACCCAGGGTAGGACTGATGGAAACGCATCTACATGCAGGACTGGTTAGAGAAATCAGTCATAATTTTCTCTCTTCTGCTACTAAATGGGTAAGGAAACCATGTATGGAATTATAAACTGTATAGTGGGTGGAACTAAAAACACAGTTTTGAATCAGTCTCAAGAAGTATCTAGACTCAGTGCAAGCCTCCATATAGAAAACTGGCACTCTAACTTCAGTTTCCTTTCTTTAGCATTCATAAGATGGCTCACAAAGGAGGGCATCCAAATGCTCATGTGGCCAAAGAACATTTCCATGATTTACTGAGTCATTGGGGCACTGACATGATGCCTAAACATGATGGCATTGTGCTCTCTGAGTGCAGGAAAGCAGTGGTGGCAGCCACATGACAGCCACCAGAAACCACCTCATATTTCCCTGCACCTTGCTGTGGAAAGGACCCTTACCCAATCCTGGTGAGGTGCTGTCTACCACAAAGGGGCACTGGCTTCATACATGGCATGGTGTATGTACTGTGCTGTACCTGTAACACAAACCATCAAAAGCTGCTGCTTACCTGTTGTCAACCTGTGGCCAGACAGACCAAGGTTATACAACAATAATAACAACAACAACAAAGTCTATGAAGAATAATCTGGCAGGACAGACGAGAAGTACACCTTGGAACCATACTCCACTTTTGATAACACAGCACTGTATGCCAATGCCCGGGTTCTGTTTGCTGATTTAGGAAAGAACACTAACTGTACTGTAATGATAACCCTTTATGATATTCAGTTTACTGTGCTCAGAGTCTACCATACTCCTCTAAAATAAGTATGTCCCGACAGACAATGATGAGTTCAATCTGCATACCACTGATGACAATACAGGCAAAGTGTGAGTTGGTACAAAGGAGAACAAAAATGATGATACTTCCATGGCCACTGTTAAGCTGTAGTTGTTCTTCCATTAACAGAAAGGATCAAACAATATCTTAATGATGACATGATAATTGTAACTGGGCTGAGGGGAAATTGGTGGTTGTGTTGCTTAACTCCAGTCTCTCTAGCTAAGCAGACCTGTCAACCACAAGTAAGTAACAATTTCTATGTGGCTATCTAACTGGTACAGTGTTGTACCTGTACAGTACATCCACCATGGAGAGGTCTTGCACTCCCGTGGGGTAGACAACACCTCACTCGGATCAGACCAAGGTGATTCCCATGGATATGTGCAGGGAGATGTGAGGAGGTCTGGCTTCTATGTAGATGCCACAGCTGTTCCATCCAGGGTATAGAGTGTCACCAAGTATGTGTTCCTCATCAACACTGGAAATAGGTGTCTGTGGCAGTAACAGAAAGTCACTGAATCCTGAAGATGGTGTACTTCAGTGTTTCTTCAGTCCAACCTGTTATGGTGCAGACTACCACAGGTTTACAAACAGAAGGAGCCTTTCACAAATTCTAACAAGAAAAGAAATAGAACCAGCAACCAGCTCTAGATTTCACCTTTAGTCTTGAGGTCACACTGTCAAGGTCTTAGCCTCAGCCCTCGAGAGGATTTGTCCTTGGCCTCAGACCCAAGGCTGGATGAAGTGTAAAGGTTCAAATGGCATGACAGAATGAATAGGTGATCTACCTTTCATTATTTTCTCTAAAACAGAAGAGACAAAATGAAGGTACTTTTGGAAAGCTAATACAGTACAGTAGTACTAGGTATGAGGCTGGCTGTAACTTTTTCATTTAACATACTGTAATGTACATAAATCCCTTTCAGTCAAAGGTCTCTCCTAAGCTGAATGTAACTACCAGGCTTTAGACATACTGTATAAAAAAACAAAAAACAAAAAATTATACTGAAGGCATTATGGGAGACTGTTTTCAACATTTCTCGGCCAGAGAAGTTTCCTGCCTAGGAAGGAAGAAACCATCTAACATAATCCTGAATAAGATAAGCATGACTGTATTCCATGAGTTAAAGTACACTGACCTATGTTCCAATAGTACTAAAATGAACTACAGAGAGAATATTTGTGAGCACATGTATGGCATTCTCTGAAGTCTGCTTCTATATCATGCATATACAGTATACGTCACTCATATGAAAGGAATCACAGAACAAACAGGCTAAATAGCACTTTTACATCACACTCAACCCCTAAATAACTGTGTTCCTTTGGGATCTGGTTCTGTGCCTATCTTTTTGAAGTTACATGCACACCTTCCTACGCTTTGGCCTAGGAAATAATTATAAATGCCTAAATTTTAAAAATGCAAGAAAGGTGGCTCAAGATACCAAGTCCAGGTGCAGTATACACATATGGTACAGTAGTAGTTATCAAACCAGTCAGCCCAGAAATAAATGTGTGAGGCCAGGGGGATGAGCAATGTTAAGAAGAAAATAAGAAAAACAGAACATTTTCCAAATCGTTTTGTTTCGTTTTTTGAAGGCTGCAACATGCTTGCATGCGTCGGCCTTTTTGGATTGGAGCGTGTAGCATTTTATGACCGGATGCCCTTCCTGATGTCTACCAATGACCCTTGGGTGGATTCGATCCTCCGACCCTACGGCCAGAGCGGAGCGCTCTAACCCACTGAGCCACGGCTGCTACAAATGTGAAATGTAATACCAATAATCCATAATGTTCCACAATACAACTGAACAGCCAAAGTGATGCAATACAGTACAGTACATGCAATGTACAGCATATGCAATGAAGACAATAACAAATATATAATAATATACAGCAAGCTGTACTGTACTGTATGTACAGGTATCAGAATATACACCATGCCCTCATTTTATAATCAGGATACATTTGAAAAAGTTCACTGCACAACAGTTTATCACATACTGAGTCAATTATAACATGAGTTCAATAGGAATATATTTTTGGCCAGGGGTCACCCACCCAACAATGTCTAAAATGAAGTTTCCAACTCACTTAAACTAGTAGTTATTTCACCTTACTGCATTTCACTAGCCGCTTACCAACAAAAAGACGTCTAAAAACTAGTTTGCAACTCATCTAAGCTGGTAGTTATTTCGCTTCGATGCACCTCACTTGCTACTTGAACTCCAAAGTAGGTGGTGGTGACAATCATCCGATCACTTGATGTAGTGCTGCTTACTTCTTCCTTCACCTTTATCATTTTATTTTTGGGTCTGTCCCCCCTCTTTCCTATATCTCCCTTCCTTTCCTATCACTTGTTATTACTCTTCTTTCCACTTCTGCTGGCTCTACATTGAGTGATAAATCATATGGTTTCCTGTAACCACTTCCCCTTAGCAATGGCCGCTGCACTAACATCAGCAAACGCGGTGGTAGCTCAGATTGCCACCACTGGTAGGGTAGGGCTGGCAGCACAGGGTCCTCCCGGTTGCTATCAAGTGACTGTGCTGACAGTGACTACTGCAAACAAGGTTCATGCTCATTAGGGGAGGCGGTAGCTCGATCGGTAGAGAGTTGACTTGCGGTCCCGAGGGACCCAGGTTCGAATCCTCGCTAGTGCAGGGAACAGTTTAAGGATTTGAATTTCATTAAATCAGGCTTTACTGATCTACCAGAAGACCCGCCGACATGTCGTAAAAATGACCCCGCTAATACCAATACACCAGTCCTGTATGAGACAGCCCTAGCATGTATTCAATATGGACGGTGGGTGTTAAGCACCGAAGTGGTGACATGTAGATTGTAGGAGGACGACTGGGCCTTGATAGCAGGCTGTGAAGCCTATGCCCAGAGTCGGACACATAAAAAAAAAAAAAAG
>JAGKTI010016402.1:8040-19475 GCA_018397915.1 Birgus latro
TACTGCCTGGCCCCACTTAACCCTCCCTTCCCCCCTCCCCCCTCCCCCCCACACTGGGCAATTGACCTGTTAGCAGTAACCTAGCCAGTAAAGGTATGTTGCCCCATGGTCTCTCCAATGACGAAATTCACTGTGAAAGTGATTCCTGAGGTGAAGGACAAAGAAACAAAGAAGCTAGAGGTAAAAAACAAACAGAAGTGATGAGATGGTAATGTCGTAAAGGAAGGTGCCATACTGGGGTTTTGGGTGAGTGAATATTGCTTATAAATGCCTATATTATTGTGTGAAAACCAATATTGACTTTTACTACACATAAATTCAAACCAAATAACTGAAATAAATACGTAATTTAAAGTAGCTTGAATTAGTTATCCCTTCCATAGTTCGTTTTCTTTAGCCAGGTACCCTGAAAAAGAAGGAAAACGTAAGGTTGAGTGACACCTGTATCATCATTTTTTTACCTCAGGATCGCGATTTCTCTATCAATTTTCGATGTTTCTCACCAAAAGCGAAGGTTTCAGCCAAAAAACAAAAAGTCGAAAATTGGTCGGGACCTGGGGGTAGGCTGGGTAAAAAACCGGTCGGGACTGGACAGGTTATGCTATATAAATGCACATCAGGGAAGGAGAAAATAGATGTAAAAGACTATATAACCTATGGGGAAGCATCAGCAAGAGGACACTGCAAAAAACTGCATAAAAAGAAAGGTGATAAACACGTAAGGAAATTTAGTTTCCCAAATAGGGCAACAGATCAGTGGAATGCACTACCGAATGAAACAGTGTGTGAAAAAACAATTAATAAATTTAAGGTTTTGTATGATGACAATGGTTTAACCCCTACACCGTGGGGTTGTTGGAGGCGCGCCAGGCCCATCCCGCGGGGATATTTGCGCTCTGACTGACTTTTTAAAAATATTTGCTAAAAATCAGTTATTATTCCTAGAATATTATAATTACATATGTTCATGGCACATACCTTCAGCTTTCTCCAGGGAAGTTTGTTGAGCCTTCGTCGACTACCAAAGGACTTGTGGAGACTTCTGAAGTTGGGTAACAAAGTCTGCACTTTACACTTCCCAACATCCCCTAATCTGAATACCACTGCCTGATATTATCACTAGAAACATTACTAAATGATTTCCAAGTACTTTGGAATCCATAATTAAAAAAAAACACTGTGAAAGCAATGTGAACCACGAGCAAGTACACACAAGCCTCCCACTTGCTTGCTCGCGCTAGTTTGCCGCTCGTATTCTGTCATTTTTTATTCATATACACACTCACACTTTATTGTTTCTAGTACTCTATAACACATATATATCTACAGTATTTATCAATAAGTTTCCTTCAGTGATTGTTATTTATTTTAACTCCAGGCATTCACTTTCTCGTTCTGTAAGTACAAGCCTCCCACTTGCTTGTTCGCCGCTCGTATTCTGTCATTTGTTATTCATATACACTCACACTTTATATATAGTACTTTATTACACTTACATATATCCACAGTATTTATCGATAAGTTTACTTCAGTAATTGTAGTTTATTTTCACTCCAGGCATTCACTTACTCGTTCAGAAAAAACAACGTAGAGAGCGAAGCTTTCACTTTCATTCCTCTATTTGTACTCATATTCTTATATTACAAATTATTTACACAATGTTACGGACTGTCACTTGCAGTAACTTATAAAACTATATTCCACTGTTCAATCATATTTACCTCCATTGCTTTCACTTGCTATTTACACATTATTTACACACATTATTTACAATCCCTTTCACAATGTTTTAGAAGTTTTTCCGGCAGTGGTACTCAAAGAAGCAGGGTACGCAGAGGGGAACCTGGCACTCAGAACACTGCCGAGAGGTGTGTTTGACCGCAGGTGGGTGTCTGTGGTATGCACACACACCTGACACCTACGGATCGCAACCTTCCTCTTCTCTGTGGCAGGCATTTATACAAGTCTGTGCCGCTCCAGGTACGCCTTCTGCTCCAGTCTGTCAGGAAGTCTCAGAGAATGGCTCCTTGGAGTTGCTGATGTCACCCTACCATATCTCTCAAGCAGCTGCTGGACACAATTCCTGGCGAACAACATCAGGGAGAAAGACTTGGGTGGCTTTACCTTCATCTTGTACAGGATGAAGGCGTTCAGCATCGTCATGTCTAGGAGATGCAGAAACACTTTCCTGTACCACCTAGTATTCTTCCTGAGGCAGTCGATCTCTCCAATCATCATGTCAGACTTGTCCACCAGCCGCATTTTGATATTGTAGTCAATGACAGCATCAGGTTTTTTCACAGGTTCGCCTGTCCTACGGCCGACCTTCCCACTGTCTTTCATTTCCCCCTTATGTACGGTGGTGAGCATGTGCACGATCCTCTTGTCATGCAACCGTATTGCCAGCATCTTCTCAGACTTGAGCAGGTGCACGTCTCCTCGCTGTGAACTTCCTGCCTCGGGGAATTTGGGGAAGTTGGCACGATTGCTTCTCACAGTGTCGCAGGAGCCGATGGCGTGCTCCGAAAGGTATTCTGCAAGTTTTGGTGCTGTACAGTAGTTGTCCGTATACAGCACATGATTCCCACTAAAACACTTTTCAAGCAGCACTTTCACTACACAGCCTGAGAAGCCAAGGCTGTATGTTTTGTCAAGATCGACAGTGCTGGCTGAATGGATGACGAAGTCAAGGATCTACCCCGTCTTACAGTCGCACAGTACAAAGAACTTGATTCCAAAGCGATGACGTTTGCTTGGAATGTACTGAACGAACCTCAGACATCCTCTGAACAGAAGCAAGGATTCTTCTATGACAACCTTCTGAAATGGGTGGAAGAATGACAAATTTATCCTTCATTCTGGTCAGAATTTCCCGGATCTTCCAGAGTGGGTCAGTCTGAGAAAGTACATCATTGTCGACAAAGTGCAGGTTCGCCATGATGTTTCTGAAGTGATCTCTGGCCATCTACTTGTTGAAGGTGGGTGATGGTAGTAGGGGGTCCATTAACCAGTGGTCCTCCAACTCATGCTTCTTTGAATGGGGCATGAGAAGCATGAGGGCGAAAAACACAAAAAGTTCGTGGACCCCAAGCACGCGCCAAACTTTCATTTTTTCTGCACCAGTAACACTTGCAGCACGTTGTGACTCGTACCTGTTGGTCTCATCACAAATGTGCTGCATGACTTCTTCATCCAGGATGGCTAACAGGTAGTCAACACACTCAGCATCATCACCTAGAGTGAAGGCAGGCTGTATCCCTGAGGAACTCTCATCGAAGTGCAGTTCGTCAGGGACAAAATCAGACCCATCCGTCCACACGAAGGCATCCAGGGTTCCCTCTCGTGGCGTAGAATGCTGGGTCCGGGTGCGAGAGGGTAGCAGTTGGTGTGAGGCGGACTGGCCTGTTTCAAGGTCAGCCCGAGTAGCCCTAGGTTGCTGAGTAGCACTAGCAGCCCTAACTCTAAATGCTACTCTACTTCTGCGAGTTTGGGATTTACCTCGCATCCTACGGCCTGCCTTCACTGTAGGTGATGGTGTCGACTCCAACAACGACGACGACTCAGGAGAAATTTCAGCCAAAGATGTCGACGATATGAGGGAGGTTGGGCTGGGAGAACGGGGTGATTCACCTCTTGACTCATGGCCGGCTGGGTCACGCGGGGCCATTGTACTAACCCGCCTCGTCTTCACTCCCTTCCCAAATTCCTTCCCTTCCTGCAGCAACGGCTCCTTTCCCTTGGAGATGGGAGGAACTTGGGAGGGTGGAGCACTGGTACTAGGAGTTGGTGACACGATTTCCTTCAGCTCATTACCCGACTCCTCACCCGACATTTCAAATTCACTGTCCATCATGATCATGGACAATTCACCAATTCGCATTCCACCGGAGAATCAGTTAGTCCTTTACCCCTTCTCACGTGAGGTTTTGTAGGGGTAGATGTCACAGGGCCCTTTTCAGTGGGCGCAGAACTGGCGGGAATGGATGGGCGCGACTGCAGCATTCTCACTGTTCGGAGGACAGAAAGTAACTGAGTGCGTCACTCGTGGCGTATTGGGCAGGGAAGGGTTGGCAATGTCAGTCAGATGATAATTGCTATGAAATAACTGGTTGGAATTCTAGACAATACATAAAAAATTTGGTAGTTCTAGTTCAATGTAAATATCACCCTGGCTTCTCCCTTCCTTTCTGATATAAATTTATATTACGAGAATAGATCACACGGCATATTTCACGGGAGAAAAAGCAGGGGAAATTAGCGAGCGAATGCTTGTGGGGTGTTGCCAGGTGATAACCTAATTCGAGGTGTCTGGGACTATCATTTATCAAATTTTCTTTATATATATACAGTATATATATTATTGGCTAAAAAGAAAGGGCATTGGGCTCTTTTCAATGGACGAAATCAGTGGAAAAAAGCAGGGCAGAATTGTGTAGCATGGAGTGTCGTGTGTAGTAGGAAGGCTAGGGTAAAGGAGGGGAGGTAGGGAGGGGAGGTTGGGAGGGTGGAAAATAGCTAATGGCAATTGTCGATGAGAGGAACTCTGTACAATACATAATAAATAAGGTAGTTCCAGGTGACTGTATATATGGGACTATCATTTTTTTTTTTTTATATACTGTATATATATTTTGTTGTAAAAGAATAGGGCATAGGCCTCATTTCAATGGATGAAATCAATGGAAAATTCCAGGGCAGATAGATATGCGTATTGCGGCGTGTTTGGTTAGCCGGGAGGCGAGGGTAATGGAGGGAAGGTAGGGAGGGGAGAAGACATCAGGAAAAAATAGCTAGACAAAAAAAATAACGATGGGAGGAAATCTAGAAAATGTCTAATAAATTAGGTAATTCCAGGTGATTGTAAATATCACTCAGTCTTCTCCCTTCCTTTCTAATATATATTTATATTACGAGAATTGGTAATACGGCTTATTTCACGGGAGAAAAAGCAGAGGAACTTAGCGAGCGAATGCTTGTGGGGTGTTGCCAGGTGATAATAAACTAATTCCAGCTGTCTGGCACTATCATTTATTTAATTTTTATAAATGTATATTTTTTCGTGAAAAAATAGGGCATAGGGCTCATTTCAATGAATGAAATCAGTGGGAAAATCAGGGAAAGATAATACGTAAAACTGCGCGTCTGGGCGAACGCGTCTGGGTGAGCAAGCGAACAGGGTAATGGAGGGAAGGTGAGGAGGAGAGTACCGAACGAGGGAAAATTGCTAAATTTACAACAATGGATGGGAGTACTGATGACTTTAGCATGTCAGACTATTGGTGGACATAGGGAGTGCTGATAGATGATACAAGTCACCACTTGAAAGCCCGAGTGAATTAAAAAAAAAAAACAGTCACAAAAGTGATGCATCGCGGTATGGTCCATCGCACCCGATCGTCATGACCGTCATGAAAGTGACGACCCGCGGTTAAGGGGTTAAGACACAAAACAGTACGGGCTTGACTCATTCCTGTAAAGATACAATTAGGTAAGAACACACATACACACACACACACACACACACACACTCCCTTTCTCATCACTCCCTCTCTTCCTCCCAATCTCCTTCCTCTTCTCTCTCTCTCTCTCTCTCTGGACCCTACCTCACTCCATCCTTTATAACATACTGAAAAGTCACCTGTAAACTAAATATAAATAATCTTTGCTAGCGAAAATAATAATAATAATAATTTTAAAAAAAGTGTAATCTGGATGTTAATATTAGAGTGGAATCATGAACTCAGATATTTTTGCCCAAAGACTCAAAAAATTTAACAAGATCAACACGACTTGCGGTGAGGTGACGCCACTTATCTGCTTATTACTACCCTCACTTCCTCAGACACTCACTCTTACTCTCAAGGGAAAGTCGGCGGCCTTGCATGTGTGTGTATGTGTGTATGTGTGTGTGTGTGTGTGTGTGTGTTTCATTGACATGTGCGAATTATATATCAAACAATCTCAGAATCAGTTCCCGACAATATCGTCACTGCAAAGATTTCTCGGTAATGTCTTGGAAGGTAATTACACTGAAATGGTAATGGTTTTAATTCCTCCCAGTAAGAACTTTTCTGAAAACATATAAGCTTGGTTTCTACGCATTTTCTGAACCCAAGGAAGAAGAAAACCATCCTTTAATACTTTTTATTTAAGTTCTGCCATACTAAGAAGTAAAAATAGGGATCTGGATGTAAAATCAACGTCTGCGAGATGTGTTATGTTTGGGTGCGTTTCCATCACCCACACAAGTGTCCGTTCACGTTATATTAAACCTAAGCATTTTTTTTTCCATTAATTTCCCCACTTTTTGGTCCTCCCTCTGCTCCTTCTTCATTCTGACTAGGAAGAAAGGCCAGTATAATACTCGTGTTTCGGTGTTTTCTTTGTCATTCACATTGTTTACTTAATATACAGCTGACTGCCTACGTCCAACACCCTGATGACAGATTCAGCATACTATACATCACTACTGTAATTTGTTGCCTCCCTTTCCTTGCCGCTGGATCCAACCCCACCCCGTCTTTAGGTAGGAGAAAAGGGTGATGATGATGAATACTTACTCTGCCTACAGGTGGTGGTGGCTATGGGTGCGATGTGGGTGGGGTTCACCATAGGCGGCCCCTCCCCTGGCCCTTCCGTGGCCTACAATTACGACCCTCCTGCCAATCCCTTCAACCTTCCTGGCAACGGCACAGGCGATGGTCTCAAGGGCTACGAAGACGCCCTAAGTGACTACCTCCCTCCTCCAAGTGGCCCCAGTATAGGCGGGGTCGGAGGAGGCAGCTTAGACTTGAGGCTCCCTTCTGCAGACTACGGTGGACCACTAGACGACGTGCCTGATGTGACAGAGGCTTACGGTCCGCTGTCTTTCTCATTCAGAGCTAAGATTCCCTCCATAAGCCTTTCTGACAATACTTACGGCCCTCCATCTCCCAAGCCAAGCTACGGACCACCCTCCCCTACGCCTAGTCCTAGCTATGGTCCACTTTTCCTCACCCCCAGCTATGGTCCACCCTCCCCTAGCCCCAGCTATGGTCCACCTTCCTCCTTCCCCAGCTACGGCCCTCCCTCTCCCAAACCCATCTATGGCCTTCCCTCTCCCAAACCCATCTATGGCCCTCCCTCTCCCAAACCCATCTATGGCCCTCCCTCTCCCAAACCCACCTATGGTCTACCCTCTCCCAATCCCACCTATGGCTCTCCCTCTCCCAATCCCACCTATGGCCCTCCCTCTCCCAATCCCACCTATGGTCCTCCCTCTCCCAATCCCACCTATGGTTCTCCCTCTCCCAAACCCACCTATGGCCCTCTCTCTCCCAATCCCACCTATGGCTCTCCCTCTCTCAAACCCACCTATGGCCCTCCCTCTCCCAAGCCCACCTATGGCCTTCCCTCTCCCAAGCCCACCTATGGTCTACCCTCTCCCAAACCCACCTATGGTCTACCCTCTCCCAATCCCATCTATGGCCCTCCCTCTCCCAATCCCACCTATGGCCCTCCCTCTCCCAAACCCACCTATGGTCTACCCTCTCCCAAGCCCACCTATGGTCTACCCTCTCCCAATCCCACCTATGGCCTTCCCTCTCCCAAGCCCACTTATGGCCCTCCCTCTCTCAAACCCACATATGGCCCTCTCTCTCCCAAACCCACCTATGGCCTTCCCTCTCCCAAACCCACCTATGGTCTACCCTCTCCCAAACCCACCTATGGTCCACCCTCTCCCAAGCCCACCTATGGTCCACCCTCTCGCAGCCCTAGCTACGATGGTCCTTCTGGAGGTGGCCTATCCGTGTCTGGTCTTGGAGGTTCCTCTGGATCGTTTGGCGGGTCCAGAGGAACAGGCGGGTCTCTCGGATCTGGAGGCTTTGGAGGTATCAGCGGGTCTGGTGGGGGCGGGTACGGAGGGGCTGACGGGTTTGGAGGTATCGGCGGGTCTGGAGGGTTTGTAGGTATCGGCGGGTCTGGTGGGTCTGGAAGGTACGGAGGGGCTGGCGGGTTTGGAGGTGCTGGTGGTTCTGGGGGGTTTGGAGGTGTCTGGGGGTCTGGAGGCTTTGGAAAGGAGGGCAGACTGCAGGACATCCAGCTGGGGTCCGGCGGGGCAGGAGGCTACGGCGATGGTGATGCTGTCTACGTCCAACAGGTGGGTGCACAGACTAACAGGGCTATGTTTTAGGAGGAATTTCTTTGCTGTCATGTAGGTTCAAATCCATACCCACTCAATAATGAAATGAGCCAAGCATCGTTCAGAAAGCCCTGCCACTACTTAAGCCGCCATATACACGAGGGTGTGGAGAGTAGGAACAGCCCAGTCCTTAATTGCACAAAATGGAGTCAGTTCGTTGCGGATCATGAGCCTAGATGTGTCTTTCAATGAACCAGTGTTACAGATACTTCGCAGTTGAACTCGTTGCTACGTCTACACTGACATATCGCTCTATAATAATCACTTCTTTTATGTATCTGCTTGATGCAGCTATAATTACGATGATAAACTACCATTACTGAATATTCAGAAGATCAGGAGCGTATAAGTGTAAGTATTCACTCACTCGATGGTGTTGAGAGTTGCACTTTCCATTTGTAGAAATCGGTAACAGAAGACAGTTTTATTCCTGTCCTTAATTATAAGAATTTTACCTTCACAAGTAATGGATAATGGTAAATCTCAATGAATGGATAAATATGACTACTTAAAACGTGTACAAAGAAGTGCTTACCTCATTTGTGAATGCTAGCCATGCTTCTCTATGTCCAGTCAACTGTTCAGAAGTAAGCAATGTTGTCCTACATGCGCATCTGTGTGTAAACTGTTCTGTTAATACAATTCTCGTAATTTAACCTTACACACACAAAAAAGAACAACACTGTTTCCGGGTCACGGCTTCTGGCATGCAGAGCAAATTACATCCACCATGGGGGGAAAGATGGGGTCATATGAAGCAATTTCTCAGTGGTGGGTTACAGTTCTTGGATATTTTTTTTTTTTAATTCGAAATAAGAGTCTCTCCATAGCAAACAACTCACGCCTCTTTTTTTCCTGATGTCCTTCAAATTGGCCTACGTGGTTAACAATGAGAATAACCACAGATAGATAGTGCATAGGATCTAAAAAGCACTCCCTACTAATGAACTCTTCTCTCTCCCATCTCCTTGAACTAACGATCTCCCCTCTCTCCCTCTACAGGCGGGTATGCCGTTCGAATTTGCTTACGCGGTTAAAGACGAGTACAGCGGCAACATCCACAGCCACAACGAAAATTCCGACGGCCAGATTACAGAAGGGGAGTACTCCGTTGTCCTGCCTGACGGTCGAATGCAGCACGTGAGCTTCCAAGCGGACGGGTATTCGGGTTACCAGGCCCACGTGTCCTACGAGGGGGAGGCTCAGTACCCAGCAGGGGCCCCGGCGAAGGGTCTCTCTGGCGGGTACAACTAATGGAAGGGACGGTCTTTTAGCTAAGTTATAGCTGTCATTGCATCGTGTCTTTTTCCTCCCTCGATCTGGTTTTATTCTTTCCTCTAAAGCATAATAAATTTACTACACTTCTGACACACTGCACATAAGGACGACACTCACCAAGCAAATTACTGTATAAACATACACACACACACACACACACACACATGCAGAAAATATGCATACAAACTTCTAAAATTCCACTTCCCCGTATGACACTGGCAAATAGGAAAAATTAGTAAGCGAGATGAGTATTGGCTGTTTACATCCCATATGTGGCAGCCAATGGACAGGCGACTATGACACTAGGGATTTACATTTCGATTCTTCATGTGTTCCCGAATCCGAATTTACTAGTCTAGGCCAGCTGATTTTTGAAGTCTCCTTAACCAAAGACAAATGTTATTCTTTTCGTTCTCTCGAGTCTGGACGAAAGAATGTTGTATCAAAAAGTGTTCTTCCCTACGCTTTTCTTTACTGTGGTGCTGTTATGCTTGTCTGCCCTATTGTGCTGCCCAATATTCTTATTGCTGGAGTATTTATAGTAGAGATTTCTTTTACCGGACTGAGCTTCTAAGGGGCTTGTGAGCTTATACACTAGTTCAAACAGTATTTATTATGTTAGTAAAATATCAGGCACCGTCCTGACCAACTCTTCTCAAAAAGCGATACCCTCAAAACACACACACACACACACACACACACACACAACTAAACATCTGTGCCTAGTGTATCATGTCTGTAGCAGCTGTGGTACAAAAACAAACATTCTGCACCTACATCGCTAGCAAGAAATACAGGCTTCAGTACAAAGACTTCTTTGCCTGAATCACAAACACCACATATAAACTTAATATTTCTTTTTAAAGGAATGGTTTAAATGAAATTTGCTCCACTTTATCTGAAGATGTCGCTATTTGAGTTTGTTCCAGTGTGATATTCTTGATAATTGTGCACGAGATCAGTTTCGAAGCATCATGTTGAAGCACTGATTCAAAGAATACAAAATTGAGCTTCCCGATTTATCATTTCAGTATCACCACCATCTTTTCTTATAAAATTCTTGTTACTTATAAAAGATTTATTTCTGTTTAGGAAATATTTACCATAATGAAGGCGATAGAAGTTGTATCGGTTAAATGTTTCACTTTGATTCAAAACATCCTTTCCAATAAAATCGCCCAACGGTAAATAAATAAATAAAATGAGGGGTACATGGGTTGAGGGAGCTTAAATTATACTGAAATAATACTTTGCTAAATATATGACTCTCTTCGGGATGGCGGTTCAAGTGGTATGTGTGCACGATCACTTTTGTACTGTATCTTCAACTCCCCCATTTCGAAACCCATCCAGTGAATCAGTTCCTTTACGCTTGGCGGTGAGTGCGAAATAAACATTCTATATTCGTTGTTGTATTATAAACAAATAGAGTGTAATATTTATGTTTATTTCCTCAGATACGAATGTATTTGTTAATAAATGTGTGAGATGAATCGTGTTTTGAATTACCTGTGTTGTGATTTAATAAACTGGTGGTGAACAGGGATGCCTTCAGGTGGTTGTACTGATATAACCGGGTGGTGCAGCTGCCCGGTTATACTGTGCACATGTTCTTCAATCCTCTGCTTATCCCCCAAAAGGAAGATGGTGACCTGAGGGTGAAGGGCAACTTAGGCTTGGAGTCCACTTGATTCACGTTCGGATGAAACTAGGGCTACAACTGCACCAACATTTGACAAATTCGAGTTCCTATTGGCACTGCTCACACAGCAATACCGTTAGGGATCTGGATATAAACTCGATTGCTGCTTGTCATATTCTAGGTGAAAATTAGGGCTTAGAAAAATTTATCATATTCTGTAATGGGTCTTATGTAATCAATAGGCACTGAAATAGGCTTTCTTCTTCTTCTTCTTCTTCTTCTTCTTCTTCTTCTTCTTCTTCTTCTTCTTCTTCTTCTTCTTCTCCTCCTCCT
>JAGKTI010016403.1:0-11948 GCA_018397915.1 Birgus latro
TTTTTGGCCACCCCTTAAGGGATTAAGGCATCTGGCAATAGATAGATTATTATTATTATTACCGCTGCTGCTATTACTGCTCCTTCAACTTCTACTATCATTACTACTACTGCCACTGCCACTGCCACTCCTACTACTACTCCATTATTTTTTTAACAATATCAATAATCAATATCACCTCCATCCATTTGGGATTTATATTGTGAAGACAAAACCAACCTTCATAATACAAATCACCATTTGGAGCTGTAATGTGAAGGTTAACTCTGACCCTCATATTACAATCCGTTGGCCCCAAGCACGCCAACGGCTGTGGTTACCAAGCATCTACTGCTACTTTTATTACTTTATTTTATATTCATTAACATTACAGTGCTAATAAAGACATTAGTCTATTGGAGTTGCTGGTCTGTGTGACTCGACCACAGTAGCTTCGTAATCCATACCCGCCAGAGAGACAAGCTTGAGGGCTGATGATCTTGTGTCTTGTTCCCCTGAGGGACGGGAGTGCAGACCTCATGAGGAAGAATGACAGTCGCCATCTCATCCAGGCCGTAACAGAACTCTCCGGTTGATGCTCCTCAGAAGGAACCTCTTCCAGTCTCAAGCAGAATGTCACCGCCTCTGGACCCATCCCACCTGATGTGAACACAAGGGCAGTGAATCGACCGTGCCTTTCTTGATAGTTTCTGGTTTTTTTTTCTAGTTCATTCGTTTTGTGTGCAATCTCGAGAGACAATCCACGATGACATGCTGCCATAGGAGCAAGTATCCTAAGGTCAAAGAAAGCACTGCCCACGTGTGCAGAAACCTCGAGCACTGACATCCACTCTTACATCATTTGATATATTGCTGTCCTGTGGGTGAAGTGCTCGCCGTCTAGGAGTAGCAGAACTGACTCTGTGGTGACATTATGGCATATTTCCTGCAGCATTTTCTCAGTAAGGTCGCGTACTTCATCGTGTCGAATGCAAACAAAGCTTCCCTTCTTGCAAACCATTGCATGGTTTGCATCAAAGACAGTGCCACAGGTACAGTGTTGAGGTAGGTTCTTAATTGGCCATCCATATTTCAAGGTTTTGGCATCAATAAATTTTTGTTTGTTGAAGTGGAAGCCTTTTACCTTGAGAGGCAGGGTTGTCAGCCAGGCCGACTGCTCCATTTCATCTCATCTGCGGTGTTAGATGTTCGGTTATGTGCTGCAGCTGTTCCTTTTGTCTTGCACCTTGCTCCTTGCTCATCCGTGTCTTTATATCTCTCTGCCTTTGGTGATCGATCTCACTCGCCTCAACCTTGATGCAAATCTTCTGTGACAAGGATTCGGTGAGCCTGAGTATTTGTATGTTCGAAGCTTGCCACGGATACTGGATTTTAAATGCCAAGGCTTTCCATCCTGGGTGGTATTGCTGGAAGGTCCCTCTCTTCTGGTGTGGGGATGTGGCCATTGGTCAGTGATGGGAGGAATGAATCCCTGAAAGCATCCTCTAGCGGTTGTAGCAGCAACTCTGTGTTTGCCATGGTCCACATCACGAAGGTCCACTTGTGCTTTGCTACTACTACTACTACTACTGTTACTACTATTACTATTAAATGTTACCACGCCATTGGTGAGTTATACTGTTCTTGTCAATATAATTATAATAATGACAAAATTAATAATAATAATAATTATTATTATTATTATTATTAGTGGTAGTAGTAGTATTATCATTATTATTATTATTATTACAAAGAAATTTATTGTTCGTATTTGCTCAGTTTCAAAGCTATGGCCATCATACTTGGCCATCTTAGTCCTCCCAGCTGGCGGCTTCACGTGACCCAGTATCATTGAGTTCCAGGAACTGGTTTTCCAGTTAAAGCCAAAAAACTTTACAAATAGTCTGTTCGCGGTATCTCAGAAACCGTTAAAGTTACAAACCTTGAAATTTTTATGGGACATAGCCAAGGTAGGGAAGCAGGTCTGATCATTTGGGCCAGTAGTTTCTGAGATCGCCCAGGAGTCAATGGAAGTAGTTTGGGGTGATTGAATGCACAGTTTAAAAAAAAGATAGGACAGAGCTACAATTACCAAACTTGGTACATATATTGAACTTGATATGCTATGCATGGCTACCAAGTATGAATGACCTTGACCCAAAACTCAAGGTCACAGCCAAGGTCAAAGTTCAAAAATTGTTATTTTTTTATGAGACATTATATGAAGCCCGTTGAAATCGCTAGGTTCATTGATAGGTATTTGGGAATAAATTGGCCCCTGCAGTTGAGCTGAGGAAGAAATTGGATGTCCTTGTCATGAGGTGAATCACTGAAATTGCTAATGGCAATTTTCGTTTTTTAGTTTTTATTATTATTTGCTGTAGACGTCTAGACAAGGATGTGACATTCCCTTCCATACACCTTCAGATCCGATGACGTACAGTTGACCCCACAGAAACCATGGGACAGGATTGATGGGAAGCGTAGGTCTGTGTACACTTTTTAACATTTGTGCATCGTAGCTACAGTACTTGACCGTTTTGCCTAATATTTGACACACCTTCCAAGCCACGGTGCTGCCACTAACAAACATGAAAATACGTCAAGGCTGTCAAGTGCAGCTAATGCCAGACCTCATATATGCACACTGTTGCTATCCCAGGTTCATTTCTGGCCAACTGTAGTTTAGATTTTATTCTTGAACTCCTCAAACGATTCTCAAACTGGATGGGTTAGACATAAGTTTCATTATCCCTTTCACAATTTGAGATCGTTACTGACCAGAGTAAAATCGTCTGGAGGTGGCAAGATTGAAATTTTAAAACATATCGTGGGATTGAAGGTGTTGACATAATGGCGGACTGACTCTTACAGGAGGGGAGAGAGAGAGAGAGAAGAAGACGGAGGAGGAGGAGGAGGGAAGAAGAAGAAGAAGGAAGAGGAGGAGGAGGAGGAGAAGGAGGGAAGACGAAAAAGGAGGAGGAGGAGAACGGGAGAAGACGAAAAAATTGAAAAGAAAACTGTGCAGATGGCTAGGCTGTGAGACGGAGCCAGTGAGAGGTCGCTTAAGTACTGTGTGAATGATTGGGTGACCCCGTTCGCTGGGCAAGGTGCTGATTGCTCTCTCTTTTTGTTATTTTCCATTCATTGTTTCCAGACACAACCTCACTCTGTCTTTATGTGAGACAGAGGGTAAGGATAACGGTATGGGTGATGATGATGGTGATGATGATGTGAATGTTGATGATGATGATGATGATGATGATGTTGTCAGGTTAATGATGATGATGGTATGAATGTTGATGATGATGATGATATGAGGATTGATGATGATGATGATATGAGGATTGATGATGATGATGATGTGAGGATTGATGATGATGATGATGATATGAGGATTGATGATGATGCTGATGTGAGGGTTGATGATAATAATAATGATGATGTCAGGTTAATGATAAGGAGGATAATGATGTGAGGGTTTCTAGTGATGATGATGATGATGATGAAAATGGTCTAGTGGTGTAATAGTTATGGGTGAGGTTAATGTCCTAGGTGTAACTCCGGATGTGTAGAGGAAGCTGGGTGTATTCTGATTGTGTAGCGTGTACCATCAAGGGTCCAGGTCATTCACCCAGCCTCACCTCCTTCAGCCACAGCCCTTGTATTCTTGGTAACTAGCCATGTTATTTAGCTTTTTATTATTGCTGCGGGTAGATGATTATTTTTAGTGTGTTGTTATCTCATCCCGTGAAATTTTACTTAGCTCTGAACTTCAAAATGGACAGGTAAAATATAGGCCTGTACTCTCGTCGGTGGGGACGCCCATCATCCACTCACTCAGTGTAGTGCTACTCCAGGGCGACTCTACATTGAGTGACAAACCAAATGATTTCCTTTAAACCATGAAATCACTAAATACGCTGGGTGGTAACCATATAACCAACCCATACATGTTCCCTACGTGTCAGTAAGTGGGTTGGCGGAGGGTTAGTCCCCCTCCCCAGAAAACAACTAACTAAAAGGACAAGCAACATGTCTCAGACCCGTACTGACCTACAGGTGACGACCAAGGACAAGACAGAGGACATGTTGAGGATTGCTACATGGAATGCGAGAAGCACAAATAATTAGGTGAATGAGGGAGAGATTGTCCAGGTGCTTGAGGATGCAAAAGTAAACATATGTCGATTGACTGGGACCAGATGGAGAGGGTAGAGTGTGAGGGAGTGGGAGTATGAATTTGGCATATGTGTGGGAGTAGAGGAGAGTGAGAAGACAAAGGAGGGTGTATGTATTGGTGTGTGCAGTTGATGGAAGAAGAATATAAGAGAGTATGGATTAGTTGATTCAAGAATTATGTGGGTAAGACTGAACGTAGCCATACAAGCATGGGCGGTGTATATGCGCCGACAGAAGACCGTGGAAGCAGAGTGAAAGATGAGTTCTGGGCAAATGTGGAAGCATGCATGGAAGAGTTTCAGAGGAGCAAGAGAGTGGTTTGACTGGAGATATGAATAGAAAAATAGGGAGTGTGAAGGTGGATGGAGTAGTCCATGAGTGGGGTGTGCCTGCAGAAGTGGATGAAAAAGGTAGTTCTCCAGTGGACATTTGTGCAAAGAGGGGATTGCGGTAGCCACAAAGTGATCCACAGGTTTACGTGGCAAGTGATGAGAAGGGTGGGTGGTGAGCTGGATGAACGGGAGGCAATGATTGATTATGTGTGTGTGGCTGAGCGAATGAAAATATATGTGTTGGATGCAAGAGCATACAGAGGTTGGGGATATGGACTCTCTGATCACCAGATGGTGGTAGTGAAATCCAGGTACAAATGCAATGGATGATAAGGAAACAAGAGAAGCAGGAAACAGTCCATACATAGAGGGTAGAAAGGATGCAGGAGGTTGAAAAAGGACAGAATAAGAGAGAAGTGGAGGAGCGATTGGGTTAATATGATTTGGAGCAGATGGGGGAGGTGGAAGTGTGTGCAAGATATTCACGAAGGAAATTTGTACGCACGTGAGGTGGTGTGTGGGGTGAAGAAAAGATGAGAGGGAGTGCAAGGAACAGCGTGGTGGCATGAAGAGGTCAGACAAAGTGTGGTGCAAAAGAAGGAACCATATAGTGTGTGGATGGGAAGCGGAGGCTGGATGAAGCTGAGAGACAGAAAAGAGAGTTATAAGTTGAGAGGTAGAGAACGGTGAAAAGATTAGTAAGAGAAAGTTAGAAGAGATTTGATGATGAATTTGGAAGGAATTTGAGTGTAAAGTGGAGGGAATATAAGAAAATGTTTCGGAAGGAGGGTAAGAGAGTTAGACAGGGTGATAAAGAAGGTATTAGGGGAGTGAAAGAACAAATGGGAGATTGCTGATGGAGTGAAAAAGTTAGCAGATGGGGAGGGCACTTTAAGGAACTGTTAAATATAGAGAATGATATTAATGCAAGTGTAGGTGGATAGGGAATGGCTGGGAGGAGGGAGACGAGAAGGGAGGAAGAGATCAGTAGGATAGAAGTAACAAAAGCAATGAAAAAAGTCAAAATGGGGAAAACCTTAGGAATTATATGTGGCATGTGTGGTGATATGCTGAAGCACAGGAAAGAGAGTGTAGTTGAATGGGGGTGGAAGATGAGCACATTGGCCTGGGAGGAAGTTAGAGCACCGGAAGTTTGGAAGTCAGGTATAATATTTCCCCTGTACAAACAAATCAATCAATCATGAAGGGGCAAACACCGCGGGGAGTATAGCCTCACTCACCCTCCGATTTCACCCACTCGGATCCCTCTGTGCAACCCTCCAGGCAGCGACCCTTCCTCCTCTAAGTATCTCCTGACAAGAGTGATCGACCTGCTCCAACCATGAGTTATGTGGCCTTTCCCTTGGCCTCCTCCACCCTGGGTTAACTCGTTCAGAGATCACCCTGTGAGCAGGATCAGCCTCAGGAAAGTGGGCCACGTGCCCATATAGCTGGAGTTGGTGTTGACGTATTATGTGGGTAACAGGTCTTGATTCAGTCTCACGGAGTAGTCACTCGTTATGCATCTTGTTGTACCATCGATATCCCATGATCCTGCGAAGACCCCTAATACTGAAAGAGTCAATTCGCCACCTCAAGTCACTGTTTAGTGTTCATGGCTCATAGCCATATATTAAAACATGGAGCACCAGCGCCTTGAAGATGCAAACTTTCCTCCTTCTAGCAAATAACGACAGCACCAAATACCAGAACTGAGTGAATCCATAACCCTGTAGGCCAGACCAATGCAACGAGAAATCTCACTGTCTGATCTTTGTTATGGACCACACTTCAAAGACAGGTGGATCTTTCCAAGACTTCTGTATCCTCACCACATGCTTGGACAGACTGAACTGCATCATCCAACAAGCTGCCGAATGCTTGGACCTTGGTCATGGCCCAAGAGGCCTTTAATCCCAGTGGCTTCGCGTTCTCGTGAAATTCCTCGAGGGCACTCGGTAGCGTCTCCAGCGACTCCGCTAAAATAACTGCATCATCAGCAAAGTCAAGGTCAGTAACCCTACAATTGCCACTTGATGCCCCACAGTGACATCGACTCACAGTCATTCCAGTACCCGGTCCATACATGTGCTGAAACGTGTGGGCACAAGGACACATCCCTGTATTACACCAGAACTTACTGAGAAGAAGTCGTATGTTTCCCCCCACACTTGACAGCACTCTCAGTGTTTGAGTACAAGCCAGCGATCAGTCGGATTATCCCTGCAGGGATCCCACAGAGTCGCAGGAGTTCGTATAGTACATCCCGATTTCCTGAGTCAAATGCCTTCTAGAGATACACATGGGCTACCAGCAGACCTTGTCGAAACTCAAGGCGTCATTCCACAGGAACTCGAAGAGCTAGGATACGGTCAACAGTAGACTTCTGTACAAGGAAATGGGAAAAAGAAGTTTTTGGTAATCAGAGGAGCATCTGCCTTTTCAGTGCAATAAGAAAAGTATATGGTAGAGTACTTATTGACAGACTTAGGGAAATAATAGAGGACTTACAGCAGTTGGAGAAGAACAGGGAGGTTTCAGTTTGGGGAGAGGTTGTGTAGATCAGATATTCATCCCACGGTGTTTAGTGGAAAAGTTCCTGTAGAAGGGAAAGAAGTATGCAGCCATCATGGATTTGGAGAAGGCATATAACAGAGCGGATAGACAAGGAATGTAGGAAATATTAAGAATATATGGAGTAAATGGAAAGCTGTTGAGTGCCGTGAAGGTTATGAATGGGGGCGATGGGGTTGCAGTGTGCGTTGATGGTGAACTGAGTGAATTTTTTAATGTAAATTCTGGGTTGAAACAGGGATTGTCATGTCTCCTTCAGTTTGTTTATGGATGGAGTTATAAGAGATACAAGGTAGGGCAGGAGATGTTGCAGCGGCACTAATGAACGACAGCATCTGGAAACTTCCTGTTCTCTTGCTTGCAGATGATACTGTATTGTTACGTGAAGATGAAGGGGAACTGCAAGGTTTGGTGAATGAGTTTGGGAGAATCGGTAAGTAACGGAACTAAAGGTGAATGTAGGGAAGAGTAAAGTTATGGTCTTCAAGAGAAATAGAGTAACTGAATGCACAGTGAGGTTGGATGATGAGGAAATGGAAAATGTGAGTACATTTAAGTACTTGGATAGTGTGATGAGTTAGGATGGAAGTTTAGAGGGTGAAGTGCTTGAAAGGGTGCAGCAGGGAAGAAAGGTTGCTGGTTCATTGAAAACAGTGATAAGAAATATGGAGGTGAGAATGGAAGTTAAAAAGTCGCTGCATGATAATACTGTGATACCCTCTCAGACTTACGAAAGCGAAGCTTGGACCTTGTTGGAAGAACACAAGAGTGAGAGCAGTGGAAATGAGTTATTTGAGAGGAGTCTGTGGAGTAACATGGAGAGACAGATTAATGAATGAGGAAGTGAAGGATCGTTGTGGTGTGGATGTGGATGTGATAGAAAACGTTAGGAGAAATACACTGAGGTACTTTGTCCACGTGGAGAGGATGGAGAGTGAGAGACTAACGAGGAGATTGTATGTGAGTGAGTTGGAGGGATGGACGAGGGAAGGGGTGACCGAGAATGAGATGGAGTGGAGAGTTATATGAGAAAGTGTGCGTGTAAGTTGGGGGGATGGCACCGAAATGGCAGGGGATAGGGCGACGTGGAGGCGATTTATTTGTGGCAACCTCTTACCGAATTAGGGCGTCTGGCTATAGATAGATAGAGTCTCGTTAGTTAAGGAAGCTCCATATCACCTTTTCCTAAGCGATGTATTTTGCGTATTGCTGTGCATCTTTTACTGTCTTATTCTGTGTTAGATAAATCATTCCAGTATCGCCATGCTCTACATATATGATCTGCAAAAGGATATTAACCGGCCATAGTCTAAAATAAATCGCAAAAGAAGATGTGTTCGGGGGCTTCCTTAGCCAACAGAAAATGGCTCCTAGTCTTCAATAGCTCCTTCAATAGTGGTCTTTTCAAAACCTGATTAAAATTGTCCGGTATCAGCAAGAATAAATTACAGTATGACTCAATGGATTACATGTTGCGGATCAGCGCCTTCTGTAGCGAGACTTGCGACAACTGTGATCCCTGCCACGTGACCCACAGGCACCGTGTTTCCTCACAGTGGTGCGGCCAGCAGGGGCGGGCTGATTCTTTAAATGTGCCTCGCTGTGTCGCCTGGGTATGCTCTACCCTACCTGAACATGGAAAGATGAAGCACAGATTTCTCAGCAATCCTCAGAGAAGAAATAAATAGGAAACAGAAGTCCAGTGGGAAAATTGAAGGGCAAATGATGTCATTTTTTTTTTTTTTTTATGCAAGGAAGAAGGAACCAAAGGCCACGAGCCCGCATACTGTTCCTTCCAAGAAAAAGCAAAAACAATACAAAAGAGCCAAATTCAAGATCCGTTCATTTCGAGATGCCTGGACACACTGCGTTTGAAAGACTGGAGATCATAGGAAGTAGGAAATACAGACAGAGGAAGACAGTTCCAGAGTTGACCAGTTGCATAAATGAAGGACTGGGAGTAACGGTTAACTCTTGCATTAGAGAGTTGGACAGAAAAGGGATGAGAGTTTGTTGCTAGACGGGTACTACGTGCCCGTCGTAGAGGTGGAGGGATGCAAGCAGACAGTTCAGAGGAACAGTGACCATTCAAGTAGCGATAGAAGAGAGATAAAGATGCAACAGTGCGGCGAAGAGACAATGGTTGAAGGGAATCAGTAAGAGGAGGAGAGTTAATGAGACGAAAAGCCTTTGACTCCACCCTATTGAGAAGAGCTGCATGTGGGGAGCCTCCCCACACATGAGAGTTGTACTCTATACACGGGCGAATAAAATCCGTGTACAAAGTCAACAACTGTGCAGGGGTAAAGAAAGTTCGGAATCGGCTTAGCACACCTAATCTCTTGGAAGCAGATTTCACAAGAGATGTAACATGTAATATGTAATCTGGTAAGTTTAAGTATGTATCTTGTGAAAGAATTGCAATACTATCATTTGATCCCTGAAACACTTATAATGCAAATTGAAGAATCGTTAGGATATCCGCGGTAATCATCTAAATTATGGTCATATGCCTGTAAAGTGTTATGCCACAGCTGTAGACTCCACCACTGTGGCACTGGATTTGACTGCTGAGCTTTACGATCCAGTAACAGCTGCTTTCTGACATCCAACTTAACCATTCTCTATATATCCTCGTATTATCAAGCACCGTCTGTGATAAATGATGTAGACAGTCATAAAATGAAATACAGATAATCCCCAAAATGGCTAAACTCAGGTATTAAGTATATAATGAAAATGAAAATGAAAAATGGAAATAAAAGCAAGAGACAGTGCAGAGCAGTTGAGCGAGCAATGCGAGCAGGTGGGAGGCAACATGGCACCCAGTCACCAGTTGTCGCAATGCTTTCAACAGAAGGCTTTGTTGTGGATGACTGTATCCTAGCCTCGGGACCCTACACCTTGCAAGGGATAATTTTTGACCTACCTGTATCGCTTGGTTGACTGTTGCTTTAGTGTTGTTTTTGTTCCTGGTGTTGGTGGCATTGTTATTGATGGTGTTCTTGTTCTTGTTCATGTTATTGTTCGTGGTAATGTTATTGTGTCTGGTGCCACTCTTGTTGATGCTGTTTTTGCTGTTGTTGATGGTGACGCTGTTGTTATTGTTGATGTTACTGTTGATTTCATTGTTGTGGCTGTTGATGTTATTACTGATGTCATTGTACTTGATGATAGTGTTATTGATGTTCTTGTTCTTGATGTTATTGTTCAAGTCGTTGTTGCTGACGTTATTTTGAACATTATTGTAGCTGTGCTGAATATTGTTGTAGGTGTTAGTCCCATTGTTTTAGAATTCGCTGTTTTAGATGTGGTTGAGGTTTGGATTGCTTTAGAGCTTTATGTGTTTGTTATTAACTGTTGTAGAGCTTGTGTGTGTGTGTGTGTGTGTGTGTGTGTGTGTGTGTGTGTGTGTGTGTGTGTGTGTTGTTGTTGTTGATCTTTTTTATGTTCCATTCTTGTTTATGTTGTGGTTGTAGTAATTATTTTCTTTTACTTGTTTTATTTTCTTGTTAGCCCTCTGATGGTGCAAACAACTCTAGTATTCTGTTCCAGCTACCGACAAAGGATTTATTTTGGCTGAGTGAGACATAAGAGCCTGGGGGGTAACTTTAATGTGGCTTTAAACTTCATTTTCATGGTCTAGCTGTTCCACTGTTTTGTTCCTCTGTTAGTAACTATTTGTTTAAATTCATGACGGTACTCGGTCCTCGCATCACTATCATTATTATTATTATTATTATTATTATTATTATTATTATTATTATTATTATTACTATTACAGCTCTGCTTTCGGGCCCTGCTGCGTATATCATTGATTACACTGCGCAGTTGACCCTCGTGCGGTGTGGTGCAGTGAGGATCTGTCCCCTCTCCCATTGGGGCTAATATGCGAATGTATGTGCGTGTGTGTGTGTGTGGATGAGTAAACTGGGAGTGTGTCATCCTGTCTCGGCTACCTCCCTGTCTTTGGGGGAAGCAGCCTAGGTATATAGATAAAAAGATTATTATTATTATTATTTTTATTATTATTATTATTACTATTATTGTAGTTTTTGTTGTTGTTATTATTATTATTATTATTATTATTATTGTTATTTTTATTATTATCGTTTTTGTTTATGTTTGTGATATTCAGTCCTCCTTTTTCTTTTTCCTCTCCCTGTTCCACCTCTTTTATGACTCTTCCTCTTCTTTTTTCTGTCTTCTGTCCCTCTTTATATCCGTTCCTTTCTTCCTTTCCTCTTGTCTCTCCCCTTTCCTCTTCCTTCAATACCATCCCTTCTTTTCCCTCTTCCCTCTTCTCAAAGTCTCATTTCCCTCATTTCTCTTCACTTTTCCTTCTTTCTTTTCCTCCTTTGGTCCTCTGCTCACCCTTTCTCTTTCTTCAGTACTACCTCATTCCCCATCACTCCACTTTCCATTTTCCATTTCTCTCTACCCCCCTTTTTTTTCCTCTCCCTTTTCTCTCTTCCTCCCCATCTGTCCTTTCCTTTCGTGTCTCCCTTTTAATCCTCTTTTTACCACCTCCTTCCCTTCCTCTTTTCTCCCCTCTTTCTTCTCCCTCGGTTCCTTCCTCTCCTCTCTTCTATTCCCTTCCTTCTCTCGCTCCGTCCCCTCTCCCCCCTTCTTTCCCAGCTTGCCCTTTTTTAGTACCCTCCCCCTCTCCCTACACACCTCCCCCCTCCTCCTACACCCCCACACCCCACCCCTTCTTTCTCACTTTCCCATACCTGTCACTCTCACTCACACACTCATTCCCATCATTTCCATACCCACTCATCTCTCTCTCTCTCTCTCTCTCTCTCTCTCTCTCTCTCTCTCTCTCTCTCTCTCTCTCTCTCTCTCTCTCTCTCTCTCTCTCTCTCTCTCTCTCTCTCC
>JAGKTI010016404.1:0-17715 GCA_018397915.1 Birgus latro
TTATTAATAAGTAAAAATAATGCACCACTTGTGGTATGTACTGTACAGCACTGTACCAAAGTTGGGAACCCCTGTGTTATAGGATGCAACATCAGGCAACAGACAGTTATAACAATAACATGGAGTATGAAGGCTCATCAGTTGCTATTTTCCATATGAATAAGAAGACTGATCACTAGATAACACCTACACCATTGCATACTATTTCCTTTCCTTCTGGTACAACACACACACACACACACACACACACACACACACACACACACACAAACTGTACATCAAAATTGAACTAATGACATTTATCACTGTGCACTTTCATCAGTGCTACAGTAAAGTAAATTCTTTAAACATTTACATTAAGATAATATTTTCTCATAGCTGCACTTACAATATATTCCATCAAACTAACACTAATGTTTACTCATCTGCACTACTTTAATCGTTATGGTTACAAATAGTTAATTCATAATGAGACCTAAAATACAAAATACAGCATTGCACCTCAAATTCAGTGATGTAGGTGTTGTGTCATCATTTTCTTCAGCTTAGGGGTGACATTTCAAACTGTAAGACATAACCTTCATTTACCTGTTCACTGCAAGACATAATTCCAAAAGCCAAATAAAAATCACGGAGAGATTACAAGAATCAACTAAAATCAAAGGTCATTATAGAGAAGGGGCTGGATCGTAACCATCATAACTCAAATTCTCAGTGGCTTTCAGTTTTTATATCAGGTGTCTCTACAGTAACATATTATATATAACTTACTTTCTTTCCTTCATCTATCCTCTACCTTCTGCCTATGGGTGACTTTCACTCCTTCTGTCTTTCTTTCCTTCACTCTTTCCTCTTCCTTCTGCCTATGAGTGACACTACACCAAATGACAAGCCAAATGGTTTCCGGTACACCAGGAAACCATTTACTATGCTGGGTGGTAACCATATAACCAAATTATAGCGCCTGGTGGTTTAGTGAGTAACTGGGGTGCTATTGGATTAAGCCGGTGCAGGTTTATATCCAAGGAGTGGTTGGGGTGTATTGCTCATGTAATGCCACTCAGGGATGAGTGAGGCTGGTCACCCTATCTTAAATGTCGGGACCAACTTGCCTAGCCCTAGGCTCCTACACTCATCATGGGGCAACATAAGATTGGATGATAGATGAATGGATATAGAACTTATGGATTATTTTTACTGTATTATTCTTTTTAAGCAGACCAACACCAGATGATTTTACTCTCGACTTCTAATAAGGAACAGATCAGTGAAGGCTATGTCAAACCACATAGTTCAAAAAGTCGGTCCTAAGCTGAATACAGTCATCTGAAGGTGGCAAGAATAAAATGAAAATACACCATCAGCAGTATAGCAGTTCACCAACAAATGCAACCAAAAATCAGTCAGGATTTCTGTAGGATATAATGTTGATGCTGAGTATTCTTCAGATAATTTTACCTGCTGAAAATTTTCCTAAACACAGTAAGCTGAAATAACAAGAACAAGTTGTAACAATTTGATTAACATGAATTCTACATGAATTAATAATTAATACTGTAACATTCTACCATCCACTCCAGTTTCTTCTTCATAGGCCTACTGTACTTTGCCCTTTGCAGTTACTGAGATAACACACACAAATGCAATACAGTTAGTCCTCATTATAAGTTGCCTTTCATGATGTTCTCTTTCACCATGAAGTCTAAGTATGGTCATTTCTACTCACCCTCTACCCCTGCCCCTTGCTAAAGGAAAATTGTATCCAGGGTTTCACACCAAATGAAGACCTATTGTCCAGGGTAGAGCTGGTAGTTTGAAGCTTTGCTTGGCTGCACAAGGAACAATTTGCAATGACACTTGTATCTTTGCTGTTTAAATGAGCTCTGAACTACTGCACCAACAGCAGCAGATTGTTGCTCAGAGTAGAAACAGTCTGTGACTTACCGGTATTTACAACCAGGCATGGGGTAGAAAATTATTCAAAACTCTCACAAGTGTACATTAAAGAAAAACTGCTACCCTATACAACTGATTAGACAGTTTTCCCATAGTTGTTGTACAGTACAAATAACTGTACCATGAAAAAAAGATGTGATACTTTTGGAATACATCCCTGACATGTAATGACAACTGCCTGTGTTTAGTACATCCTTATTATGTCAGGAATATGTTCCAATATTATCACAACATTTTCCATACAACTGGTATAGTAAACTGGGGGAAAAGAGCAAATTAGCTGTACTGTATGGGTAGCAACATATCATTGATGAGCATTTTTTAATGTACTGTACATTACTGTAGATTTAGTTGCACAAATGTACATCAAAAAAATGCAACATAAAAGAATTTTCTGTATCTATTAATTTGTCACTTAACAACAGCAAAGTTTATATAATTTTCTGATACAATATGAGGCACGGTTCTCACATTGGTAAGTAGCTCTCAACCCCTTCAGCACACGGATGTCTTTGTTTTTATTTTGTTCTAGTTAGCATTTTATTTACTGCATACTTCAGGAGCTCCTCCTTGAAGTGAAGAGATTAATGCAGTCTACATCTAACCTCTCCACTCTGAAGCACCTCTCCAAATGTGAATAAAATAATGTGGGGATAGCAAGAATAAGTAAGAAAAAGACATGCCTATCTGATGCAGTTAAATCTACTGCTGTGGAATGTTTGTGTTACAGACTTGACCATCATACAAATAAGAGCAACAGATGTAACCTTCTCAGCCCAGGGACATCTCTGTGTTATTCTAGCAGAGACAATTGTATTTAATTTAGAAAAAAGATGTCCTCAAGCTGAAGGGGTTAACAAGTCTCAATTAAACCCATTATTCCAATGACACTGTATTTCTTTCTTTACTGTTGCTAACTTTAAATGATTTTATTCAGCCTAGGAAAGCCATTTTGAACTGAAGAGGTTTGATATCACCATCATTAATCATTCCAGCATGAGAGACCTTTTCTTCCTAACATGAATAAAGTCTTCTGTTGGTAACAAAAATACATAACTGGATTGAAGGGATTAAAGAGGCTTTCTCTGTTTAATACAGTATGGCGTACACTAGACAATTTTATTCACTAGGAAAGGCATCCTCAAACTGAAAGGGTTAAAGATTTACATGAACATACACACTAAGTAATCACAGAATCTTGGAATGTAAATATTTTGCCAACATAGGCTAATACGGTAATAAACATTATATGATGAAAGGACTTTGGAATGTGAATAATTCAGTTAAATATAGGATAATTATACCAAACCTTATTACATTACACTGATCAGTAACACTGCATATATGTAACTGAAAAAAAAAAAAAAATGGCATTAGGTGATGGGGCTAAAGGCTACCCTACTGTACCATTAATGGTACTATCACCAGAAATAGTTCACCAACATGCCCTGCCAGCATTGTGTCCTGCCTTCCACTGTTCTCATTCCTCCATGAATGTCAGAAAGTATCCTTCCTTCCATACTCATGTTGTGTGCTTTATACTGGTATCACAAAAATATTTCATATAATACCTTCCATTGCTACAGCCAGCAGGAAAATGTCAGAAATTTTTAAAGAGATGCCGTAATATCATACAAAATTTAATGATCACCACACACAGAAATACAAGCATTCAACATTACAAGCAGTTCATTAAAGCTGCCTGGCTCATTTCAAATACAGACCTATATAATATAACCATACTTTTAAATAGTGTTCTGTATTTCAGCTCAGTTACTGTATAACCAGATTTGGTTAAATTATTCCTAGGCGTTATCTTTGCTTTAAACAAGTATCATGATGAAAGATAAAAAACAGCTCTCATTAATTCACATGGCACCATTATAAAGGGATTCAGTATTCCTGATCTCAGGCAAATAAATACCAGCTGATAGTAAGTTCCAAGATCAATGAAACTTTGTGACAGTTTTCCTTGATGACATTTCATTTAAGTAATAGTCAGTAAATCTCTGAGAAAGGCATATAGAATTTTAAGGTTAAGTATATTTGGCAAGACTGTGATTCACACGTAGAGTTAAAGATTTAAGCTAGGGATGCATTCACATATTAGTATAGTACAAGTTGTGAAGGAAGTACACAGTATCACTCATTCATTCAGTCACTTATATATTCAACAAGTTTGGAGATGCAATAAACAATTCATTCATTCATTCAATACATTTAGAGGCACAACAAACAATATTATCGTAATTCACCGATTCATTCTATATAACTGCAAGTGCAATAAACAACACTTACTCTTTAACTGTATTCACAGATGCAACAATATTGATTTATTCACTGTACTGTTTTCACAGATGCAACAGGCAACACTTTCATTCAACATTATACTAGGTCCAACACACCCATCAATGTTCAGACTGTGATGATGATGGTGATGATGGCCCTAGGCTCCTGTAGCCAAAGTTTAAGATGACGTGAGGTTGAAATATAATACACCAGCCTCTCAGCTATACATTCATTCCCTGCATACTATACTTCATTCTGTATTTCTGAAAAGCTTCAATGCATTAATAGCATTTGCCCAAGGACATTTTTTGTTTATTATTATTATTATTTCTTGCTTCTACTTTACGATTTTATCAACTAAGAAGAGCTCCCAAGTACTGGAAGGGTTTATGAGTCTCCAAAGCTGAATAAAACTAGCTATGGTTACCGAGAATAAAATAAAACTGGATGTCATCATCGGAAAGAGGTTGCTCATGCCAATTAATCCTCACTTGTTTTAGCTCTCATCAACAAAATTCCTCAAACTCCATCCTATCTAAAACTTGCATCATCAATCAGTGCTCATGATGGCAATAACACTCACTCACAAATTTTGCCTTCCTAGTCATAAGTCAATCCTTCACTTGCTATCCAATACTCTCATTAACTTCGCCACATATCTACTCATAATGTCAATCTTTCACTTGCAAACTCACCTGCACATTATTCATTGTTAACAAAAACACTGCCCTAGGATGGGAAAGGAAGTCCAGATGATGATGATATGATGACAAAAACACTCAAACAGATTGCACTTTAAGTCACTCCTTTCCTTGCTTATCCATGCACTCATTAAATTATCCATGTACACTTTTACTCAACTGACAGAGCACAGCGTGTGTGATTCGTGGTAGTTCGAGGAGAGGGTTAAGGGGCCATGTAGAGGTATGGATATTCAGTTTTTTTTCACAATGCTGCAAAGTACAGAGGATTAAGGGTTTCCCTAATAATCCACAACATCTACTTCACTCTCCTCCCTAAGGCATCATAACAAAAGAGAATCATGCCAGTCCTTTGGGCTTAGGAATATTAACCTGCAGAGGAAAGTGAGATGTAGAGGAGGTGAAATATTAGGCAAGCTTTTGTCTCTGACTATACAATCACCTCATTTCTCTTCCATATGAACTTTTTTTTTTCTTCCTGGGCACAGCATTCATATCTTCATTTGTCTCCAGTGTTTTGTTTCTTGTGGACTTTTGATAGTCTGCTGTTAACATCACCCATATTATGTACAACTTTCTCACCCAGATTTATTGTAACACTGCAGCTGCTACAATAGTCTGGGTGTAGATTTCTTGAATCTGACTATCACAAACTTGCATCCAAAATACAATAAAATACATATTGACATTAAAGTTCATAACACTGGCAAGTATTCAAGTGAAGGAGCCTGGAAACACTGATAATAAAGCTCATGAAGGAGTAACATTATAAAACAGACGTAACAAGAAAACATTTTGATTACAGGTATTTTGCTCAACTTCATAACTTTTTCTTTCTTGCATCTGTGGTTGCCTTTTCAAACATACCCAACACATGTACGCACAAATGCACGGGAGTTGTGAATGGAAGCACCTTGTGTCTGCTGTCCATGTTTATGCAGTTCAAGTTTTTTCACTGTGGATTATGTGTTTTATTCAGTTCCAGCTCTGTTTTTTTTATGTTTAATTTTTGCTCAGTTCCAATGGTTCTTGGCTTATGTGTATTGTTTTGATCAGTCCTAGTACTTTTTATATTTTTTTTAAATGTATATTATTGTGTTCAGCTCCAACAGATTCTGAGACCAGCACATGTACAGCCTGTCATTGTACTCTGCTTCATTTCCAGCACTTTCTGATGTATACTATATTGTTTGTTAAATTTCAATACTTTTCATTACAGAATTTTCTATATAGGAGACTATAAAAACTGCAAGCCATCATATCGCTTATAGTAGGTTTACCAGCAACTTCAGCATGCAGATATGGTATAGTATATATTTCTACTGTAAGCTTTTCAACACACTTATACATTACTGTGACCTATTCTGGAAGCTGTAGTACTGTAAAACTACTGGGTCATGTCCTTTTTGATGCAACTAGAGTTCTACAGCACATTTTTCTCAAGTGAAATGACTGTACAGATATGTCATCTATGAGTATCACTTCTTGAGTTGGGCAATAATGATCCTTTCTTACATGGAAATCCAGTCAACCAGAGTACAGTACCAAGCAAGATCCGCTAGGACTGCATGTTGAATGAGATTTTATATTTTCGTTGCACTATTGCACAATAACTGCTGCTCTAGCAAAAGCATAATGCACTACTATACATTCCTTTTGGTGGCACTATTGCAACTGTCCCTGTTACATACAACATTGGTTACAGCTGTTACCAAGATCTACAGCATTAACATTTTCATTCACCTCTTGCTGACTTTCAGAACCATGGCAGCTGTTGGGAAAAGGTTGAACTGGGGGGAGGTATTATGACATATTATACTTTATTCTTGCTCCTATCTTGCAAGCTATTCAAGGTTGATAGTGAAAGTGTTGCAAATGATCTCCATTAACTTCTCACTGGAAAAGGACTCCAGCAGGTTGAATAAGAAAGTGGAAGTAACAAAAATATAAAAGAAAATGATGTCATTATACTGAAGGAAATAAGTGACATGGCAAGGATATGCCTAAACATGATTCACTGTAGCCTTGTCATCACTTCAGAATGAACAAAGTAGGGGTAACAGCTAATCTCATATTACCATCATCAAAATGTATCAACCTGAGGCAAGGTCACCATCATCCAGGACAGCAAGCTGAAAGTGTAGACAACCTACCAACTCCCCCCTAACAGGATTACAAAATTAACCTTTGATAACCCTCAAAGGTCACCAGAATCAAATAATGTCACCAAGGGAAGCAGGCCAGCTGTTCTTATGACCTCAGGCTCATCTGAACATGAACCCATGGACTGGATATTGATTTTCACCTTCTGCAGTCCATCATCCTCTTATCAAGTGATAGGAAGTTGAAAGACAACTGTATACACAAGATAGCAGAGCTGCCTGGTTGAATCAGTGCCACTGCACAAGGCATCCCTCTCCACCACTTTGGGTAGCAATCTATAAGTGCAGCAAACTACAGTGGCCTAGCCTTGCATCCCTACACCTCAGAGGGGGTATAATGATGGGATTCACTAGTTGCTACTTTTGGGTGTGTGTGTGTGTGTGTTTTTTATTGTTCTGGGCTTTATATTCCTGACCAGTGCAGTTTTTGTCCCACTTACTTAGATCAATAATCTACTTCCCTGGGACATCAGCAGGAGTTAAGTATTATCCTAAGCAAATATGTCACAATATCCCTCCCCATCACTCTATTCAGTTTCCACAGTCAGCTTGGTAACCTCAATATGGTACTTTTCCATATCAAGGGCTGAATAACAGGCTTCACTTTTCTATATCAAGGGCTGAACAGTAGACTCTGCCATGGTTCAAACCCCAGGCCAGCTGAGAAGTGATGGAAACCATGACTCTATGCTTTGGGAGGCTCAGTATTTTGGAGGGAGTCCTTCTCCTCAGAATACCCACTCTCTTCGCTAATATTGTCTCCCTCCAGCCTGGCAGAGATCTTCCCTTCTGCCTCCCTCTCCTGCAAGATGTGGCTCAGGTCATGGCCACTGTGGTTGTGAGTTAGGTCATGATTCTGTCCCATCTGCTCTGACTCTAGTTGATCTGTAGCTTCACACGTACCACATGATGACCCACAGCTCTCACAGTGTGACCCTAAGGATTCTGGTTGATCTGAGGTTAGGGACTCTTCAGCCAGGGTTAGGTCACATGTCAGGGTAGCTAACAAGCCTAGGTCACGCCTCTCACGTTCCCCTTCACTTCCCATATCATCCCTGTCATCATCCACATCTTCAGAAACAACACCTAAAGGTTGGTGAGTCAGGGGCGAGAGAGGAGGCTCTGGACAATATAAAAGTGAGTCTGAGTGGTAAAATTTTGGCTCTCTTCCTCCTTTGAACTCATCACTTTCGTCATCATCATCGTCGTCCTCTTCCTCCAGCACACACTTGCCTCCCTCCCCGCCTCCACTGGCCATTTCGCTGCCAGAGTCATAATCCACCACAATATCAGAAGTTGTCTCTGAGACTGATGCTGAGCCTGCCCCTCGTGATGCCATATTCAGTGACCCCTCCTCATCCTCCAAATCATCCTCACTCTCCTGCTCCTCTTCCTCCTCAATTATCTCCTCAATTGCACCCAGTTTTGGAGCACTCTTTGACCTCTCTAAGGGTGGACGATAGTTTGATCCTCCAGTTGAGAGAAGCAGCCTGCGCCGAGGAATGGCGGCATTGTCATAGAGGGCATGAGTGAGAGAAAGTCGGGCATTTTGTCGTACTACCTTCTCTCGCCGGAACTCCTGTAATGCCGCTGCCAACCGCACTCGCAGTTGACATGCCATGGCCTGCAATGATGTGTAGGTTATTAAACCCCTATAATATATATATATATATATATATATATATATATATTTTTACATATTATTCAATTTTGGACAACTCTAATGGTGAAGGTAACAATGATGGCTATAGTTAACTTCTCCAGTTTGAAAAGTCTCTCCAAAGCTGAATAAAATCATCTGGTGATAACAATACCAGAATATAACATACATCATTGGAGTGACAAGGTTACCCCCTCAATCCAATACAGTTTTCATTTTCATCAGCACACCACCAGATGATACGAACCAGCTTAGGGGGGATATCTTAAAGGAGTTTACAAAGGCCATATCTGTGCCCTTAAGTCTGAAAAGTCAAGTTCAAGCTGAAGAAAATCACCTGGGGGTTGCAAGAATGAAACAGAACATATCGCCAAACTGAATGAGTTTAATTATGACACAAATGGATGAGATGGAGATTAATCATCATCATCACCATCATCACCATAACCCTATTTTCCACTACCGTATGAGGTGGGCAGGACCCAGAAACTGAAGCAAGAATGCTCAAAAGCACAAGCCAGACTTCCTCTCAAGTACCATTCAAGTTTAAAATTCTTAGTTGCAAATTATAGGCATAAAGAAAATAAAAATGTACTGTACTGTATGATAACCTAAAGAGGATGACAACTCAGCAAGTTATAGTGGCAAAAGCTTTAAAAAATAATTCTATCCATCTATCTACTGCCAGACTCCTTAATCCTGTTGGGGGTGGCCACAAACAAATCGCCTCCATGTCGCTCTGTCCCCCAACATTTCACTGCCAGGCTCCCAGCTCACNTCCTTGGCATCCCCCCCCTCTCCCCCCCTCCACCTCACTCACATACACTCTCCTCGTCTGTCTCTCACTCTCCATCCTCTCCACATGGCCAAATCACTTTAATGTGTTTCTCCTAACACTTCCTATTACATCCACATCCACACCACAATGATCCGTCACTTCCTTATTTGTCAGTCTGTCTCTCCATGTGACTCTACATGCTCCTCTCAAATAACTCATTTCCACTGCTCTCACTCTTGACTTCTGTCCCTCCAACAAGGTCCAAGTTTCACTTCCATATGTTAGAGTTGGTATCACAATACTGTCATGTTGCAGCTTTTTCACTTCCATGCTCACTTCCCTGTTTCGTATCACTGCTTTCAACGAACCAGCAACCTTTCTTCCCTGCTGCACCCTTTCAAGCACTTCACCCTCCAAACTTCCATTCTTACTTATCACACTACCCAGGTACTTATAAGCACTCACATTCTCCATATCCTCCCCATTCAATCCCACTGTACATTCACTGGCTTTACTTCTCTCGAAGACCATCACTTTACTCTTCCCTACATTCACCTTTAGATTCTGTTTCTTACACACTCTCCCAAACTCATCTACCAACCTTGCAGCTCCCCTTCATCTTTACTCAAGAACACAGTATCAGCTGCAAACAAAAGTACAGGGAGCTTCCAAACACTGTCCTCTCTCACTAGGGCCACTCCAACAAAGGCCATATCTGTGCCATATCTTTTATAACCCCATCCATATACAGATTGAACAACCAGGGAGACATGACACATCCTTGTTTCAATCCAACCTTCAAATGGAAAGATTCACTCAGTTCACCATCCATATGCCCTGCAGCCTTAGCACCTTCATACATACTCTTCAAGGCCTTCAACAATGTCCCATCCACTCCATATATTCTTAATACTTTCCACAATCCTTGTCTATCCACCCTGTCATATGCTTTCTCCAAATCCATGAAGGCTGCATACAACTTCTTTCCCTTCTCCAGAAACTTTTCCACTAAAGATCTAAGAATTAATATCTGGTCTACACAACCTCTTCCCTTCCTAAAACCTCCCTGTTCTTCTCCAACTAATTCCTATGTTATTTCCCTAACTCTGTCAATAAGTATCCCACCATATACTTTTCCTTTTACACTAAGAAGGCAAATGCCCCTATGATTACCACACACTTCTTTTTCCCCTTTTCATTTGTACAGGGGAATAAATTATACCTGACTTCCAATCCTCCGGGACTCTACCTTCTTCCCAGGCCAATAATTATACCTGACTTCCAATCCTCCGGGACTCTACCTTCTTCCCAGGCCAATTTGCACACCTTCCACATCCATTCTATAACTATCTCTCCCCCATGCTTCAGCATTTCACCACACACTCCATCAATTCCTGGGGCTTTCCTCATTTTAACTTCTTCATTGCTTCCACAACTTCCATCCTACTGATTTCTTCCTCTCTTCCCACATCCCTCCTTCTCCCAGCCATTCCCCAGCCACTTATAATTGCATTACTTTCATTCTCTATGTTCAACAATTCATTAAAGTGTTCTCTCCATCTGTTCACTTTTTCTCCCTTCTCCACTAGTAATCTACCATTTTTATCTTTCACACCCCAGCTAACTTCGTTGGCACCCTGTCTAACTCTCTTTACCTCTTTCCAGAACATTTTCTTACATTCCCTCCACTTTGCACTCAAATTCCTTCCAAATTCCTCATCCACTCTTTTCTTACTCTCTCTTACAAATCTTTTCACCTTTCTCCTCCTCTCTACATATAACTCTCTCTTCCGTCTCTCAACTTCTTCGATGCCCCAGTTCCTCATCCACTCATTATATGCTTTCTTCTTTTGTGCCACAGCCTCTTTCACCTCCTCAGTCCAACCCATGCTGTTCCCTGAACCCCCTTTCGTCTTCTCTTCACCCCATACACCACCTCACATGCTGCACAGATTTCTTCTGTGAATATCTTGCCCACACCCTCCACAACCCTCATCTGCTCCAATCTATATTTACCAAATACTAATTTTATTTACCACTTTACAATATTCCTAACTTGCACAGGAATACCATTTATTAACATTATAGATTATTGCTACACTTAAATTGCTGGATAATGGATCTCAGTACAAAATAACTAGCACAAATTAAACGGAAATGGTTAAACAACCTCATCACTTCCTCATGCACGCCACTTCATACACAATCTCTCTCTCTCTCTCTCTCTGCAGTTTTACAGGCACTCTACTTCATATGCAACTCTCTCTCTCTCTCTCTCTCCTTACCTCTGCCTTGGTTGTCTTGGGGCACAGTACAGCATGGCATCTTAGTTCCTGCTTGAGTCTGCGTCCCTCGTGACGATACACCCAGCAGAAGACGCGAGGGTAGGCAGGGTGGGCCAGACAGTAGGTGACGCGGTGGGCCCAGTATTCCGTCAGCCCATGTTCCCTCGTCACCGCCCGCAGCCCTCCACCGCATATGGTTACCTGGGGGAGATGGGCCGGTTAGTATCACAGCCGTTGTACTATTCATCATCGTCACTATTCTTGTCGTTATCACTTATCATTATTATCACTATGCTCATCATCATCACTGTTGTCATTAAGTTACCATGCTTATCATCAATCACTATACTCATCATCACTAATCACTATTCTCATCATCATCACTATGCTCATTTTATTCTCATTAACAATCGCTATTCTCATCATCATCAATATGCTCATCAGTCACTATGCTCATCAATCACTATTCTCATAATCACCACTGTTCTCATCATCAACCACTATTCTCATCAATAACTATTCTCATTAACATCACTATCATTTCGTTTCGTTTTTGAAGGCTTCAACATGCTTGCATGCATCGGCCTTGGTCACCTAATGGCGGCTCTCCACGCTGCTCGATCCCTGGCAGCCTCCCTGTTCAGTCCTTCAACCCTTAAGTCACACTTAATGACCTCGTCCCACGTCTTTCTCGGTCTACCCCTCCCCACCCCTCCCCCCACTCACCCACCTTACCCCCTTTGTACCCAATTATCATCCCCCATCCCCTCCACATGTCCAAAGCACCTCAGCCTACCTCTCCTCATCACAACACCAATACACTCCAGTCCCATCCTACCTCTCAACTCTTCCATCATAAACCCAGCCCCCCCAGGCCTTGAATGCAGGGACGCACTGCACATCCACCCAATCATTGCCATTTCTGTACGTTTAAACCTGCAAATATCCTCTTCCTTTACTGCCCAGGTCTCACCACCAAACAGCATCACACTCCCAACACACGCTGCATACAAAGACCCCCCAGCACGTAAGGAAAGTCCTCTCAATGTCAGGAGAGGCAACAGCTCCCTGAACTTCCTCCAACTACTTCTCACCCTAGCAACCGAGCTAACTCCAGCCCCACCTCCGGCACATAACATGTCTCCCAAATAACGAAACTCCTCCACACACTCAAGAGACTCACCTGCAAGTTCAACCCTCTCACGCCTAACAATCTCCACCTGCTCTCCCCGACACGCCGCACACATGAAATCAGCATCATCCCACAGTCTACCTCTAATACCACTACATCTCTTGTGCACCCACTTATCACAAACATTACACAAGATGGAATTACTTCCCACACCCTTGCGGCAAACTGCACATGGCCACTCTCCCTCTCCTCTGATTGTACCGCCACCAACCCTAGATATCATCACTTTTGTTTTATCTGCATTTACCCTTAAGCCCTTGTACCCCATACCATCTCTCCACTTCTTAAATCTTTCCTCTGCCTCCTTTTCATTCTCTGCAATCAACACCAAATCATCAGCATACAGCATCTCCCATGGGAGTCCATCTCTGAAGTCACGTGAGAGGGCTTCAAGCACCATGATAAACAACAAGGGACTCAAAACTGACCCCTGATGCACACCAACATTCACGGAAAACTCATCACTCAAAGCTCCATTCACTCTTACCTGGGTGCGAGCACCCACGTACATGGCCATAACCACCCCAACCAGCCACTCTTCCAACCCTAGCTTTCTCATTGCCCACTTCACCACCTCTCTAGGGACTCTGTCAAAGGCCTTCTCCAAATCAACAAAAACAAAATACAATTCCCTTTTCCTTCCAATATATTTTTCCTGAAGCTGTTGAACAATGAATATGGCATCAGTGGTCCCCCTGCCTGGCATAAACCCAAACTGCATCTCATCGATATTCACTCTTTCTCTAATCATACCTTCTAGAACTCTCTCCATTACTTTCATTATCTGATCTAAGAGCTTTATACCTCTGTAATTTCCCCTTTCCAGGGCATCATCCTTTCCTTTGTACACATTTACAATTACACTCTTCAGCCAATCATCTGGGACAACACACTCATATATAATCATATTTATCAGGTCAGTGACTAACCTCACCCCAGTATCTCCTGAGGCCTTCAACATTTCGGCAGTCAACCCAGACACACCTGCCGCCTTCCCCACTCGCATCCTGCCTATTGCCTGACTCACAGTAGCAGCGTCAATCAAAGGCCAAGGGCCAAACACTGGATCAGCTGGCTCCAAACCTTCTCTATCCCAATCAAACTCCTCATTCAACAATCGGCTATAATGCTCCCTCCATGCATCTTTAATATCCTCACTGTTCACCACTACCCTTCCATCATCATTCTTCACACACTGCTCACCTACAATGTCCCGATTATCCCTCTTCACCTGATTTTCCACCTTAAAAATCATATTTTTCCTTTCTCCATGATTTAGATTATCAAGTAAAAGTCTCTGTGACTCAGACTTCGCCCTGTATACCTCTCTTCTAGCCCTGCGCTTGGCAGCCAAGTACTCCTCCCTGTTACCACCATTCTTCCATTCCCGGAAAAGCCTTCTTTTCTCCTTAACTGCAGCTTCTACACAATCATCCCACCACGAAGTTACTTTATGTCTTGGTGGGCCTCTTGTCCAACCACATATTGCATCGGTAACTCTCCAAAGGCTCATTTTATTCTCATTAATAATCATTATTCTCATCATCATCACTGTTCTCATCACCAAAAACTGTTCTCATCACTAATCACTATTCTCATCATCAATCACTATTCTCATCATCACTATTTTCATAATCATCCCTATTCTCATCATCAATCACTATTCTCATAATCATCCCTATTCTCATCACCAATCACTATTCTCATCATCAATCACTATTCCCTTTAACAATCACTCTTCTCATAGTCAATCACTATTCTCATCATCAATCACTGTTCTCATAATCATCCCTATTCTCATCACCAATCACTATTTCTCATCATCACTATTCTCATAATCATCACTATTCTCATCACCAATCACTATTCTCATTATCAGTCACTATTCCCTTTAACAATCACTCTTCTCATCGTCAATCACTATTCTCATCATCAATCACTATTCTTATTAACATCACTATTCTCATCATCAATCACTGTTCTCATCATCAGTCACTATTCTCATCACCATCACTATACTCATCATTATCACTATTCTCACCACTATCATTATCACTATTCTCATCACCATCATCACCATTCTCATCACCATCACTATACTCATCATCATCATTATTCTCACCATCAAGCGGAGGACCCAGTACAGTATTCCATCTTTCTGTTCTTCCTCGTCACCACCTGTACCCCATCCCCATAAATGGTTGCCTGGAAGAACTGGTTATACTGTTTTTCCCTTAGCTTGGCTCAAGTGTTCGTTCTTTTGCAGCTTATTTCATGTAGCCCAGTGGCGCAAAAAGACACTGCAGCTCCACATCCTTTCCAAAGTACTTCTTCTTGAGTAGCATCATCTCTACTGTTACAGATGAGTAATGAAGATGTAGAGACGGCAATTTTACACCAGGTTTAACAGGGTATATTCACAGCTTAATTGCTCTAACCTGATGGGGATCTCTACCCTCTTTCAGCTAAAGTGATGGCCAGGGGTAGTCACACTAGAGGACTGATCTGACTAGTAGGCAAGGAGGCTCAATCCTACCTCATAAGATCACTGAATTTCATGTATTCTTGACTAGGTATTCAGGCTGCAACAATGGCTTAGTTCAGTCAAGTGAAGGCAAATCAAGGGCGGAGGTACAGGTAAAGGAGTAAATGCCATAAAGTCCTTTCATTCCACTCAGGAAAACTCTCTCTAACTGAAGAGTAAGATATAACTTCCATTAATCTCTTCCCCACTGCAAGTTTCTCCTTAAGCTAAATATAATCGTGTAATAAGAGTAAGGATGAACTATGAAATTCTGTCTTTGGCCTGAAGGGGCTGGCAACATTACCAACACTACCATCTTCTTAGTCTTACTTCCAACTAGAAAATGGGGAGTAGAGATGCAGAAATAGGAAACAGAAAATAATAATAATAATAATAATAATAAAAAGGTACCAGACAATACTCTCCCATGCTGGCGTAAGGGTCCATGATCTTAGTTAATTGAAGTTTAATCGAACGGGCAATCACATATTCCCCTTTGAAGGTGTATGGGCCAAAGAGTTTACTTTATTAACATTTAACTTTTCACTACAACGACGTGGTGCTGGAATGAGACCCCTTCATGTGATGGCACGAATATAACCGGGCGGGCTCACTGCCTGGTTATACAAACGCCCCTCAATTCTCTCCCTATGCCCCAGAAGGAAGCAGGTGTACTGCAGCGGGTCACAGCTTCCACTGCGTTCACGTTTCACATGGATATACAAGCACTACTACAATTTAGTATCGTTTATTCTCAGGCCACCATCATATTTTCCCCCAGGTTCGGAAGAAGGTACTTCCACATGAGTAGGATTTATTTATTTTATTTTTTCTTTTACAGTAGCGTAATACTGCCATGCGAACTAAACTGGTCGTCTACCCTGAAAGGCTTTGGGCTGCGGTAGACTAGTCCTGGATAAGATAAAAATGAAATAAAAACTAAGAGGAAGATTGAACAGAAGACGGGGACAGAAGGTGAAAGAATGATATAAGGTTGACAAAAAAAAGCAAGAGAGAGAGAGAGAGAGAGAGAGAGAGAGAGAGAGAGAGAGAGAGAGAGAGAGAACCTGGAGAAACAGAGGAAGAATAAGATAAATGAGAAACGACAGGATGAAAAGTAAATCAAGGCAAGTTAGAGAGAAAGAGATTGGTACCGGAGAAGAAAAAAACATGGTAGATAAAATAGACCGGGAAAAAGAACATGACAAACCAGACATCACAGAACGAAATGGAAGAGGTATATGATGGAAGGAGAGAGAGAGAGAGAGAGAGAGAGAGAGAGAGAGAGAGAGAGAGAGGATATCCTGAAGGCTAATAAAGAAGTGGATTTTATAAGATGGTCTGGAAAGGGTATCTTAAAAGGCTCTAGGAAGACGCGAAGTGGATTGGAAAAATAAACCGGAGAGAGGTTATAATGTCAAGGTAATGTGTGTGTGTGTGTGTGTGTGTGTGTGTGTGTGACAAGAAAGCTTTGTACAAACACACATCCATGGTGTGATTTCCAACTTCGCCTTCTGAGCTGCTTGTGATCAGAGTCTGGGCCGAAACGAGAGCCCTAACAAACATTTAACCACTTCACACACACGTATTTTTTTATTTGATTCTTGTTGTACCCTGAGACGGCTTCTTGACCTGGCTGTTAGATAAAACCCTCATTAACTCGTTCAACGGGGGGTCCTTTACAAAATTACGTAACGCAGAGGCCAGGGTATGCAGCTAAGTGTCACGATGTGTTACTGGGGGTGGGCGTGTCAAAAGAAGGGTTATGTAACAGTACAGTACAAAGCCTAAGTATTACGGATGCAATACTTCTTACTCTGTGTGGAAAACATTCGCTTATCTAGGACCACAGCCCAAAACCTCCTAAAACCAATACTCATCATATGATCCATATAAATGGATATAATGGTGGTGGTGAGCAGCACTCCCTCGCACAAAACATAGCCAACCTGTTACTAACGGCACCCGCGTCTAACACAATGACCCTGACTCACCACCTTTTTTGCAATACTACACCGTGGAAAAAAAAAAAAAGTGAAAACTCAAACTCTGGTGCGAAATTTAGGGTCCTACCCACCTGTGTTTATTATTCAGGTGTTGGTGAGTAGTCCGGAAGAGAGAGAGAGAGAGAGAGAGAGAGAGAGAGAGAGAGAGAGAGAGAGAGAGAG
>JAGKTI010016405.1:0-19473 GCA_018397915.1 Birgus latro
AGAAATGTTCAGTAGCAACAAAAAGATATTGATTGTGATTGGTAGTTATGGGTAATTTAAGTAAATCAACCACAACAATGTCCCACGGTTGTCTAGGTACAGAATATTTCCCTATAGGTGCAGGTCTTGCACATGACTCGCACATGACTCACATTTGTCTATGTGATTATGTATGTATCTGTGTAGCGTTGGCCAATAATATGACATCTAGACCTGCCTGACTGTCCTGTCCTTGCCAGGATGCCATGTATGTGGACTATCGTGTATTATCCTTAAAATGTGTGGTATCATTGTACTAGGAATAATTAACTGCCTAATATTTTTTCTGATTTGGATGTCCTGGGTTTACCCTATATAAGACATTGTTTACCGTTGTGAATTGTTTAAGTGGTACTTGTAACTTGGGTAATGGCACATCATCGCCTGACTTGAGATGACATATTACTTTAGACCATAATGGGTCCTGTCTTTGTGCTTGTGAGATTTCTTGATTTGTGGGGATCGTTTCAACATTGTTGGAGAGTGATTCCCGTGGACCTATTGTAGCGACATCGGCTAATGGATTTCATGATAAGGCATCTGCTGCCACATTCATTTTACCTTTTATGTAGTGAATATTTACACTGTAATTCTGGATTTTTCCATTTCCATCGTGCTATCCCCTCAGAGAGGAGTTTCTCTCGGGACATGCCCACGAGAGGCTTGTGGTCTGTGTATAGGTGAATTTCATATCCGTACACGAGGTCACGAAATTTATGTAGGGCAAATACTACCGCTAGGGTATCTAAGTCTGTTGTACACTAATTTTTCTCTTCTCCTTTTTTTTTGACAACTGGCAAAAGCAACAGGTTGGTATTTACCTCGTTTATCCTCTTGCATCAATACAGCACTTAAACCTTTGAGGGAGTCATCTGTGCAAATTATGAATGGTTTTGTGAAGTTAGGATAGGCCAAGCAAGGTGAACATATAAGTCTATCTTTTAATTCATCAAATGCATTCTTTTTTTGTTTCTCTCCCCACTGAAATACCGCTTTTTTTTTTTTAGCAAGATAAATAAAGGTTGGGTTATTTGAGAGAATTGTTGTGTAAATGTCCTGTAGTACCCGGCGAGCCCTAAAAATTGTCTCACTTCATCAACATTTTTGAGTTCAGGGAGATCCCATATTGCTTGTATTTTGTCCTCAGAAGTGTGGATTCCGTGTGCATCTAGTCTGTGGCCAAAGGATTGTATTTCCTTAAAGCAAAATTTACATTTAGACAGCTTAATTTTTAAACCTGCATTGGCTAACTTGTGTAGGAGCTGGTCTAATCTCTGTAGATGGTCTTCTATTGTGTGTGTTGCAATTATGATGTCGTCCAGGTAGACTAATATACTGTTGCCTAATATTCCAGCTAATCCGCTATCCATTGATCGTTGGAATGTGCCTGGAGCTGTGCTAAATCCCATTGGCATTCTCTTTTACTGATAGTGCCCACTGTCTGTAGAGAAAGCAGTGTATTTGCGGGATTCTACATCTAAGCCTTTCTGGTAATAGCCGCTTAATAAATCAGTTGTAGAAAAGACCATGTTTTCTGGTCCAGTGTTGTGCAGGATATCACTTAACAATAGCATGGGAAAACAGTCAGGAATGGTTTCCTGATAAAGTTTTTGATAATCAACAACTGCCCTCATTTCCCCGTTTATTTTTTTAGGTATAAAGAAGAGTGGTGCATTCCATGGGGATACTGAAGGTTCAGTGATGTCCAAACTTAACATTTCATCAACACACTGCTTTGCTAGTGCACGTTGTGAATGAGCGACTCTACACTAGCACATAGATTGGTTGTGTATCCTGTTTTACGTTAATATGGTGTTGGATTAGATTTGTATACCCTAAGTTTTCACCAGGTAATGCGACAGCTTGTTTATGTTTCCGCAGTACATTTAGTAAATAATTTTTCACATCAGAATTATCTGAGCAAACCAAATCCTCCTTTATGCACTATCTATCTGACGAGTTTACTCTGCTCAACGCTTCCGCTACTGTCACTTCGCGTACAGGAGCTGGGCAAATCTCTAACCTACAAATACAGGTTCCTTTCTTAATCTTCACGTCTTCATTGATGGTGTTAGCTAAAAAGACACTAGTCTCACCCTTGTCATTTATCCAACATAGGGCGCTCTCTATCAAAAGGGCATTTATTCTAATCGCCTCTTCTAATGCAATGACATTATAATTTCTCAGTATACTCTTAATAGTAACTTGCATGAATGATTTTGGTGGTAAATTTATTTCATAATTAATGCTTGCTGGGTGAATGAGCGAGTCACGATTGAGACTCACCCATTTTGGTTTTGTGTGCAATCGTTCTTGTGACACTAGTTTTCCTATAATTGCTGGTTGTATTATCAGGAGATGAAATTTCCTGTATGAATTCGCTGTTATGACTTCCATTGAAATGTGGCATCAATATTATATTTTGTGGCCTCACTGTATTTAGTCTAAGCAACATTCCTCCAACTGATAATTTTTCTACTACGTAAAAGGTGGTAGTGAATGATTTTGTGGTCTCTGTGAATTTCATGTTTAACTAATCACACCAATAACTGGTATTTTTTACCATCCAGTGTGTATACATCTAAGTCTGAGTTTTCCAAAAACGTCACTTTTTTTTCTATTTCTAAAATGCTTTCTAACTCATCGTGCATTATTAATTTCACTAGTGAGCCTGAATCCAAAAATAATGAAATCTCTTCCTCCTCACATACAGCAGAGACCAAATGCTTTCGTTTCCAAAGAGACTTCCTATGTTGACCATTTGTTTATTTGGGTGTTTTATGTATCATCATCTTTTGTGCTGGAACGACCTTCCCCCAGCTTATAGATGGATACCAATTTCTCTACTGTTTTACATTCTGAGGTCCAGTGACCGGAAGACCTATGATGACAACAATATGCTTCGAACCCTTTTGCCTTTTGCCTATCTTCTTTTGTTTTAATGTAACACTCCGATTTTGTGTGACCAGGATTTGCACAATAGTAACAGAGAGTGTTACTTGAGTTCAACCTACGAGGTGATCTTCAATTTGCGTGTCTTTGTGCCGATCGATGTCTACTGGGACTTCGGCCAGCCTTTTGTACTGCCCTGTTACCTGATGTGCAGGAACGAGTCCTTGAGCTAACTTTACTGTGTGTTTGTGTGTGAACTGGGCGAGATTGTCTCTGGTCCATTGCCAGGACTTGACTTCTATATCGGTGCTACGATTTCTGGCACTTTGATCCCTGTCCTGTTGGCCTGTGATGTGTCAGCCAAGCCAGCTTTACTACAGTTTAATTCCACCTCGTAAATGAAATCAAATAAACACATCCCTGGATTATAAGGGATGGTTTTGGCAATTTTTAACACCCTGTTATGAAATTGGCATAGGGCTGATATGTAGCCAATGATGTCAACGACATTCACTGGTGACATGTTACCATAATCTGTGACCCAATCTGAGTTTTCTAGGCTAGATAACAAGATTTTCTTAACCCGCCCCGTCCAGTTGACATATGATGCACGTCGCAACTTTTTATGACACTGAGACCCGATGACATGAATCGTATGTCATTCAATTGAAAAGCCCATCGTCTGCACATTTTCCAAGTTTCGCGGGAGATTTTTGGTAGGCATATGTGGGAGACCTTCCTCTACCCCCAGCCAGGCAGCGACACTGCCTGACACTGTGTAATCCTCCTCTCCCTGGGGGGGTGCACCATTTTCTTGCAACTTACCTGTTAGCAGTGACTTAGGCAGTAAAAACACGTAGCACCACGGTCTCTCTGATGACGAAATTCAAGGCGAAAGTGATTCCCGATGTGGAGGACAAAGATTACGTGGCACCTGAGTTAGCAATGAACAGAAGTAATGAGGAGGTAATGTCGCCAATGTAGGTGCGGTATGTTTATGTGTTTGGTGAGTGAATAACGCTTGAATCGCCTATATTATTGTGTGAAAACCAATATACTATTGTACTACATATAAATTCGTACCAAACAAATAAATAATTACCAGTTCTGAGTGGTTTTGGTTAAGTTCCCTTGCATGGGGAGCGTCGTTTATGGGGCGCGGCGACATAGAAAGAGGTAGCCATGTGAGAGGCCTCTCACCTGTTTAGGGCATTTTTTACTTCAGTTGTGCACTTTCTCACTGAATTTTCGATGTTTCTCACCAAAAGCATAGGTTTGATCCCCCCCCCCCAAAAAAAAAATCGAAAGTTGGTCGGGTTCTGGGGATGGGTTGGGTAAAAAAGTGGTCGGTATGGGTAGGGTTAATAGTGGAAATATCTGCTGTTATTTCCCCTATATCTGAGCCTTAGTCTTTTTGCCTAAGTAGGTATACAGTTTTGTGTTATTCTGGGGCTATACCTCCAAGAGATTCTTGCCAGTCGATAATTTCCTGAGAAATTCTGTCTTAAATTGCTTGATTGTTGAAGCTCTCAGCAGCTTGTGTGACTTGAGCAAAGTGCCAACTGGGCATCGTTCTTGGTGTATTCTTGCTGAAAAAAAACAGCTATTTTCCTTTTCTCATCTGTAACGTGTCTAGTAATGAAATACTGCGACACTGTTCAGTAAGTGTGTTTATGTCGATTTTGTCTTTTTCTGTACCAGAAAATCATGGTAGTTCATTGTCTTCACGACAGATATACACTGGAAATTTAGTAATACTGGAATTTTGTGGAGAAGGTACTGCACTAGTGCTTGCTGCATCTACATTAGGCATCTTTACAGTGTTTTTCTTGCAATCATCATTAACAGGCAATTTATATGTTTTTCCTGACCTTATTACTCTGTGGTCTGAGTTATAGAAAACTGGAGGTAAATTTCCATAAAGTTTGCTATCTACATCTGAAAAATCTGACCAGAGTAAATTGCATCTGTTTGCTGTTCTATATCTAGTGTATATCTTGCTTCCTGAGTTTGGTTTTCTGCATGTTCTTCTGTCTCTGATGGTGTTTCGGAATTTATGTTTTGTTGATTATTTTCTGGTGTTTGTATCAGGGTATTTGTCACTGTTAATGTTGATTCTTACACTAATATTGGAACTTTTTTTTAGCATAATGAGATTACACACAACATCATATTTTACCCTTCTCTTGATTGCTTATAAAATTAAAATTATAAAACATATGTCAGTGTAAAATTGTGTCTCACTGTGTAGTTTGTACTATTTATGATATATATATAATTGCTGGGTTCGTTACGTAAGTGGTAATATTTTGTGGATAGTTATGTAAGTGGTGAAGTGTTAACTAATACAACCTTGGTTAGAATAAATCAACTCACTAGAACAGCAGTGGAGATACAGTCGTGGTGTGATGAGAGAGGTGTTGTTGATTAAAACTGGGATCAAGACACTCGCTCTCCTCTTCCTGGTGGTGGAGGTCAGATGTCACACACTTCACTTGGAAGGGTTTGGTTGATGTAGGTCAGGTCCTGGTATGATTTCGTCAGCACTCGTTGTCGTCACTGGGGTAGGCAGACAGGTTTGCAGGCAGGCAGGTGCAGGATGGCAAGCAGGCAGGTGCAGGATGGCAGGCTGGTGTTGTCAGGCCCTTGGGCCGACTAACGTGTTATGCTGCGCTTAGCAAATGTTGGCAGTAATGAGTCGCTGCCTCACTCTGGTAATGGTGTTGGAGAAGATGGTGGTGGGAATCGTTGTGGAGAAGGTGGAGATCGTGGTAGAGGGAGGTGGAGGTTGGAGAAGGGAGGAATGGAGTCAGATGTGTTGATACATCACCGTGCTGGGTCAACACTCTTAGCAGAGTACAGATGCACTTCCTCCTTTCTCACTTTTCCTTGTTGTTGCTTGTTGTTCTTCTTAACTTGTTGTGTTTTATTTTCCTTACTGATTGAGATTTACTTGCAGGCTTATAGAGTTGTCGATAGACGTGGTTTATAGCTGCTACTGTTTCTCGTAAATCGTGAAGTTGTGGTTGAGGTGGTTAGGAACGAGTCTCTTGTTCATCTGATTGCTGGTTGTTGCTTGTAGAGGAGTCATAGATTGCATTGATTGAGACATTAATCGGCTTCATTCACAGCTCGCCACCACTCTCAGTGAACATAGTGAGGTAGATATCGTAGTTTACCGTTGTAGCGGTTTAGGAGAATAGTCTGCTGCATATACCTACGAACGTATAAACTAATATCGATGAGCATCGTATAAACTCGTAAGGCGTAGTTTGTCATAGTTTACCGCTGCCGCCAATCTCGATAGTGTTGTCGTAGGTACTTGTAGGGAGATGGGGAAATCGATTGTGGATTGCCAAGAACAGCCGGAATAAAGTCGTGAGACGTAGTATGATGAGGTGAGTTACACCACTCTTGAATTATGGAGTTTTATTGTACAATTATATCGAATAGTGAGTTACAGCGTAACGGAGCGTGACGGCAAGGCTGCTAATGACCCTAGTGTCGGGCCTTCTCTCTAGCCCCTCTCTCGCTTTTCTGATCTGAAGGGAATCTCTCCGACATTATATACAGCTTGGAGAGGATGTGTGGTGTGATGTAGTGTCTGGTAGATTTCCATTTACGTGGACTAACCGACTAAGGCTGGCTACTCCACGTGTGTGAATACGTCATGCAATTCTTGGTTGTCTAGACTATGAGGATGTTTGAAATACATCAAATGTTAAGGATTCTTGATGGTCTGGGACAACAAGTTGTGGATAGACATTATGTGAATTGATATTCCTAATGAGAAGCTGTGTCCGTCTCCAGCAGACACTACATCCTGTACATTGTGTTTGTGAGATATATATTAATGCCTATATAATGCATACAGTAGTGCAGGATGCAAGGCAAGAAAAGGGCAGGTATGTGAAGTAGAGAAATATTATGGAAGTTGCTGATTTTGTGAGATGTAGAATATAGGAAAGAGGACTGCTACAAGTCGAGGAGGGAACAGAAGATCAGAAGAGGTTGATGGTTCTGTGAAAAGTAAGGACTTAGGAAGGGGAATTATTACAAAAGGAAGAATGATCAAGAACAGTTACAGAATAGTGCAAAGAAGTCTGCAATTGTAACAAAAAGGTGTTGGGCATGTGGTGATGTGGAACATTTCAGCTCTGAATGTCTAAAGAAGAAAAAGGAGCATAAGATGAAGGCTACAGGAAGACAACTGGCAAGTTGGCTTAGGAAACTGGACCAGCAAAATTCCGAATTGCAGCACAGTCCTGGAAGGATACATGGCAAAGTTAACTGCCTGAGTCGTCGGACCTGTGACTCACTTTGCAAACACTGTAGTAGGAATGAAGATCTTACCAAGAAATGCAGCCGTACTGCAGTGACAGAGCAAGTGTCAGCTGAAGAAGACCTGAAGAGGATGCAGATGGAGGATACAGATTTACAACGTGCAAGAGTGGCTGCAACGGAGTACAGTGTGACCATCTTGGGAAGATTTCCGAGTTCAGTCTTATGACTAAAAGTTACTGGAGTCAGTGAGACCTTCTTCATTTGAACAACAGATTAATGGAGTGACAGTGGGAGATACCTGATGACCTCAACAAGTATTGGCAACTGGTGGTACCTAAGAAAATGAGGTCTGAGGTCTTAGGAGAGTCTCATAAGCGGATCACTAGTGGGCATCTGGGAGTGATGAAAACTCTGAGTTGGCTGCGACAGAGGTTCTACTGGACTGGCATGTGTCGGGATGCTGAAGCATAGTGTTGGGCATGTGATGCATGTTGTGCCAAGAAGGGGCCCAAGAAAACGTGGTTTCGTCCCTCTCCAGCCGTACCAAGTGGGTTCGCCAATGGAGAGTCGCACTGGAAACTGCTGGACCTCTGCCACTCATTGAAAATGGAAACTGATATATATATGTGTTACCATAGACTACTTCACAAAGTGGCCAGAAGCCTATGCCATCCAAGAGCAGGAGGCCGTAATTGTAGCTCAGGTGTTGGTTGACCAATTCTTCTGTTTTGGGATGTCACAAAGGCTACATTCATACCAGTGTAGAAACATCGACTCTGCTGTGTTCCGTGAGTACTGCAAGTTACTGGGGACCATGAAGACCAGGACGACTCCATTAAGGCCACAATCATGTGCACTGGTGGAGAAATTCAACTGGGACAAAAAATTACTTAAGTACTGTGTAGAGGGATAGATGAAAGGGGACCAGAAATTATCAGCGTTGCTGATGACCTATCGGTCTGCATCCCAGTTGCTAGGCCACGAGCTATGATAACCAGTTGATCTGTTAATGGGAAGACCACCTGGTGAAGAGCTGCCTATAGACACCCCCAGCTATGTGAAGCATCTTCAGGAAGACTGGCTGAGGTACAGTTCGGCAAGTGGAAAGTGCAAACAAAATATTGGGGTATATGGAGACATTTGGCAATTCCCTGTAGTAAGCCCACGGATCTTATGAATGAGTCACTCAGAACCTACAGCCTGTGCCAGAGGGAACGTGATTGGCTAAACTTTTTGACTGGTGGTGAAAAAAGCATTCTCATCATACTTAAGTGAAGGTTAATAATTAATAAGTGGTCCAAAACAATTTATTGGAAATACTACAGTATTTAGTGAACGAACGTGGAGTACAATAGAGTAATGAGCGTTAGCAATCTGTAAAACCTAACTGGCAACATAGCACAGAATAGCAGCACGCCAGCTGGTTGTTTCGTTGATTCATGATCTTTGAAGCTGCTGAGGCGAAGTCATGTGAATCAGACTAATAGATGTTGACCTCTAACGAAGAGAACCAGTAATGCTTTCTTTAACGAATCGAATATTAATATTATATTTCAGCAGTGTATAGGGCTATTACGCTCAATGACACATGATGTCTTTTAAAATGCATAGGCAGTAAATTAATATTAAATTATTTGATGCCTTACTATCTTTTATATTACTTCTCAATATAATAGATTGAAATAGGAAAAGACAAGGTTGCGCTAAGCCAGGAAAACCTTGTAGCGCAAGGGAGAAGGAGATAGAGAGGAGGGACAGCAAGCACGAGGTAAAGAGAAGAAAAGGAGGGACAGTTGAAGAGTTGCAATGGATTTAACCGGGCCCGAAGGGGTGCCAAAACCCTTTAAGCATGGCCCACATTTCGGCAGGCAATACACTCCTATAGGCCATCTCATTATAGATGCATTGCTGTCATGGCTCTAAATTATCATAGTACAGTGCACAGTAGCATAGTAACATAGCAGTCTAGAGAGTGAGTGAGATAGAGGAGTAGAAAGGAAATGACGTTTGCAATTTCTCTGAGGCATGCAGGATTGGAAGGTGTCATCGGACAGCTTCCCATCCCTCACTGTGGGAAACTGACGTATGGAAAATATACATACATACATACATACACACACACACACACAGGCTTCTAGAACCTATGACAACTGTATGAACCATGTGACACGAACCGTCCTACCCAAAAGAGGACGGAACCAGAATTCAGAATTACGAGAGAGAGCAGGGAGAGAGGAACAAGGGGTTAGGAGAGAGAAGAGGCACGGCAGAACGAGAGCGTGCGGAGTTAGCAAGCATAAAGCCGCTCTCACTTCAATACGCTTTTGTGTTATACACTCTGTGTTAATCTTGAGCTTTCCCTTTGAAGACAATAAAACTACAATCAACCACAACTCATCTTTAACTCCTCCCATCATTGACAACAAGTGAACTGAGGTTATCTTTACAACATATATTATTTTTTAACAACAAAATAAACTTCTCTATAGAAATACACTGCTTCAGCTACAACTGCAACATTTGGTGGCAGCGGTAACAACGAACCCACAAAGTCTGCTTACATCGGCAGCAACGGTAAACTACAGCATTTGGTAAATCAGCTACAAGTTCACAACAAGCATCTCAAGAAATTACAATTCTACGATCAAGTAACCACAATCGAGTATACAGTAAGAAGAAAGAATTATGAGTGAGGAAGAAACAATCAAACGAAGAATCGAGAGGACTTACGTACCACACCTACAACTCTACAGTGAAGTTCCTAAGCAGGCGATACGGTAACCAAGATCAGCTTCAATTCTACAGTTAATCTATATTATCAAGATACAAAACAAACAATCCTCCGATTTCTACGACGAACCAGCGAACTAAAGTTATCAAGATTGCTATGCAACCAGCAAACAGAATGACAGACTCACACCCCACAACTCACAAACCTCCACCTGGCCCCACCATCTCTCCAACCACCCTCCTTCTCCATCACCACTCTGATGTAGAGGTGACGAGGTCAAGACGAGGCAACAAACCACTGCTCTCATTCACCACTCATCTTACCCATGGTTACTCATCATTACGCATCGTTACTCAGTTACCCACCACAGCTGCCAGAGTGAGAAGTCGCTGTGCTAGTGTTTTGCTGAGATCAGCACCACTTCACATCAATCAACCCGTGGCTGACAACACCACTCACCACTACTCACACCGTTCCCATCAAGGTAAAATTAGTGAGTTACACAGTTACTTCATTTACACAATACACAGTGATAGACACAGTGGTAGACAAACCTTCTGCACAAACATATAAAACGAGCTTTATAGTTACAACTTACAAACAAATAACAACTTCAGTTATCTACATTATCTCAGTCACTAAGTGCTTGTGCCAAATATAACAATTATATAGTGTATATATTCATTCATTTACTATACCGTTAATTTATTCTCAACAAGTGCTACCATTTATACATTCATAAAATTCATGTTTCATTATTAGAACTAAGCAATAATCAATTTTCAATTGCTAATAAAATATATCATCACATTAACCCAGTGAACGATTATAAGAAAAGTAATAATCAGTTATTAATAAAAAAAAAAAAACATCTAGTGTGGCCAGAAAAATTAATTTACAAGGAAAAGCAGGAAAAAAAATGGCAATCACGAATGAGTTAGCAAGAATGGGCATAATCTTTCATACAACTGTGATGACAAAGGCTTTCACACAATGCTGACTACCTAACACAGATACAAACGAACAACAAGTGAGTGTATATACTGTAGTTAATGTTGTATATAATGTATATTTTTTTTTATAAAATAACAAAATATGTGGTTATATAATATAATAATACAACACATAAACTTAGCCTTAAAAGGGGGTCTCAACAATTAGCCAGCAATTATAAAACCTCAGACACCATAGAAAATACGAACACAAATTTAACGATGAAAAAAAAAATAATATTAATAATATTATGATCGCATAACAAACAAACAGAAGTAGGTGCGACAGTTGCTATATACAGTATATGTATATGTATATGTGTGAACTCTTTCTATAAGTGAAAGAACGAGCATAGTTGTTCTCCAGGAGCCAGTTACGAGGCGCATCATCACTATCAACGACCACAGCATGACTGAATTAGGGGACTTATATGTTGTGTAATATTACTATAGCAAGTGTTATAGATGACTTATTCATAATACAGTTGATTGCTGTACCATGCTATTGTGTTAATATTATTGTAATTATATGCATGTGCACGTATTTATGTCGCAACTTACAATGTATCATACAATGCAGTTGTACAATACTACAATACTGCTGCAATTACTACAATTCCTAGAATATTAATGCAGTGACTAGACTATTGCTGCAATTACTACACCATTAACTACAAACTCTAACATTAATACAGTAATGTAAATTACAATATTACGTCAATTAAATAATACAATTATGGCACCTTGCCAAAAAACTTTCTAAAAACTTTAACTCATCATCCTTCCCTCCTCTTTTCTACTCTGATCCCTCTGTACCTATTTCTTCTACTGATCAAGCAGATCTCTTCACTCAGACTTTCTCCTCCAGTTCCACCTTAGACGATTTCGGTGCTGTTCCTCCATCACTTTCCCCCTCTGACTTCCTCATGACTGACATTAAAATTTCTTCAGCTGATGTATTTTCTGCCATCACTGGCCTCAATACTAACAAGACATATGGTTTGATGGAGTCCCTCCTGTTGTCCTCAAAAATTGTGCTTCTGTGCTTACACCCTGCCTAGGTAAACTCTTTCACCTTTGTCTATCAACTTGTACCTTCCTTCTTGCTGGAAGTTTGCTGTCATTCAGCCAGTCTCAAAGAAGGTTACCATTAGCAACCCTCTAACTATCGTCCAATTGCTTTAAAATCCTGTGTCTCAAAAGTTTACGAGTCGATTCTTAACAGAAAAATCGTAAAGCATCTTTCCTGCTACAACCTTCTTTCTGATCGTCAGTATGGGTTCCGTCAGGGATGCTCATCTGGCGATCTTCTCACCTACCTTTCTGACTCCTGGTCATCATGCTTTCGGGACTTTGGCGAAAGCTTTGCCATTGCACTTGATATCTCAAAGGTTTTCAATCGAGTCTGGTATAAATCTTTAATTTCCATACTGCCCTCCTACGGTTTCTATCCTTTTATCTCTACCTTCATCTCTACCTTCCATTCTGGTCGTTATATAGTCGCTGTTGTAGACGGCCATCGTTCTTCTCCTAGACCTATCAATGGTGGTGTTCCTCAGGGCTCTGTCCTATCAAAAACTCTCTTCCTCTTATTCATCAATGACCTAAGCTGTACATCTAACCCTATCGACTCATATGCTGATGATTCCACCCTTCACCTTTCCATTCAGTTTCTGCAACGTCCATCTCAGCAGTTACTTCAGCAAGCAAGGGATGAGGCTATGGCACACCTAATGTCTGACTTGGCTCGTATCTCTGATTGGGGTAAAAATAATCTTGTTATTTTTAATGCATCAAAAACTCAGTTCTTACACTTATCAACCTAACAAAATGTTCCTCAGGATTACCCAATATAACAACCCGACAAAATCTTCCTCAGGATTACCCACTATATCAGTGTCACGAATTTCCTACATCGTGAAATTATGTATCGTAAATCGTGACATCGGGTGATTTGTAGGAATGATGAATAGTTCTGAAATCCGTAAGAATTCGCCAATCTCTTAATCGTCCACTCGTGTACTTATATTTGCATCAGATTTTCAAACTTTCGGGATTCTTTCGCGAGAGACTGTCCTTATGTACAGACAGTGCATTCCTCTGAGCGACAATTTCTGAATTGTCGTTTCCTTGCACTTGCCTCCCGGGCCGTTAGTTGGCCACGTCTCTTTCACACGTCCCTTACGTTGGAAACTCAAACACAGTCAGTCGTCTCAGTGATAGTCAAGGAGAGTGGAGGTGCTGTGTGCAAAGCTCGAGCTGGTCTTTTTTCTTAGCGATCTCAGAAGTCTCGACTGTATCAGCGTGAATTCCCGAAGCTCCCACCAGTCTAGTGATCGACTATATTAGCGGCGGTCTCATCTCTATTGATTAGTATTTCTTTTGTTTTTCCTAGGCTTAATGTTCTTTGGTTATTTAGCTCAGTGCATTATTTAGCTATTTGCTTGAGTGAGTGCATTTCCCTTTCTTGATTTTGAATAGATTCATGTAACATAAATTTATTTTCATGTAATTAATAAATTTACAGTTGGTTTTCTTGAGCTTTGCTAAATGAAACAGTCGTGTTTGATTTCCCCACATATTTAGTACACTTTTGCTACCCCAAGTTAGCACAGCTCCTTATGTTAATCACGACTGGTACTTAGGCCAGCTCTTGGTATTAATCGTTAAATCCGTTGTGCCAGCTAGGAGTCTGGCTTAGCCAAGATCTTGTTTATTATTATTATTATTATTATTATTATCATTATTATTATTATCATTATTATTATTAATTGAATGTTAAGGGGTGAACTAACTTTTTCAGAGGCCAACAGTACAGTAATACAGCCTTCTTGAGCGTTTCGTCTCTGCTGTGTACTGTTGAGAAAGTCTATAAATTCTCGACTCCAGAGAATTGGTGAAGTAAGCCAGCATAAAAGTGAAATCGCTACTTGATTTCACAGGTCGATTCTTTCGTGATAATCGACCAGAGGGTTATTCTCATTTCCCTTGTGGCATCTGGCTTCACATTTATTTATTATGTAAAGTATATTTTCATTTTCCTCCTGACATCTGGCGACCTCTTTCCAGGATATAAACTCCTAGCTTTGAAATTATTACCAAAATCACTCACTTACCCTTAGTTAGGTAGACTGCTGCACACCAGCCAGTATATCAGTCTCAGTCTTTACTCAGTCTCAATCTGAGCATCGTGGCAACCAGTACATACCTACAGGAAGCCAAGGATATGGGGCTTACTAACCCCCAACAAATCAAAGAGTACGTGCTATTGCGTGAGAATGCCGCCCGTGAAGAGCGGAAAATAGATCACGAATACGAGCAGGCACAGCGTGAGAAACGCGAAAGACAACGTGAGCACGAAAAAGAACAGCGTGAATACGCGCGAGAACAGAAAGAACGTGAGCGTGAGGAATGAGAGCGAGAATGTAAACATGAGTTTGAAGTGCTGAAGCTGAAGCGAGACTCCTTGGCTTCAGGCACATTGGGTGCAGCCAACCCAAACTCCATGAGTGCTTTCCCAGCATCTGTTCTAGCAACTCCACGCCTCAAGCTTCCTTCTGACAAGGAAGGCGAGTGAATAGAGCCATTCATAGCTCGTTCCAAAGACATGGCATAGCTGTACGATCATGATGAGGCAGCTAAGCGGCATCAGTACCTTAGCCTGTTTGAGGCCCTGCCCTCGACATTCTCCACAGAATTCGTGGAGATAATCTCACGTACGAGATGATGAAGACTGCACTTATCAAAGCGTACTGTCTGACTGTTGATGACGCTAGGAATCAGTTCGAGAAGGTGCGTCTCCAGGAAAAGGAGACAGCTGTACAGTTCCTTGACCGTCTCACGGCATTCTTAGGCGAGTGGATGGAGAAGGACGAGAGTCCTAGCACGCGAGAGGGAATAACCGACCTTGCGCTGCGCACACAGCTGGAAAAGTCGTGGCCTGCCGAGCTTATGACCCAGCTCAAGATGTGCAAAGTGAAGGATGCAAACCAAATGGTGGAAAAGTCTGATGCTTTCTTTACTGCGTATGGGTACAAAACTCGTAGGGAACAGCCAAGGAATAAGAAAGATATTGCTAAGTTTGGTAAGCAATCGCAGACTGAACCCCAGCATCAACGCCATTCTCAGAACAATGGCCAAGGTCCAAACAAACCGCAGAAGAAGGACCAGGGTCAGAATACACAGAAACCTGACTGGAAGAGGTACAAGCAGTACCCTAACCAGCAGCAGTATCCCAAACAGCAGCAGAACAAGGATAAGCCACGTAATCCTCAGTCAGGACAACTGGCTTTAGTGTTTCGGAGGCAGGAGGCAAACGCAGCCCTCATTCCCGGACAAACATACGATGGTGCCGTCCCCACCAGCACAGGTCCTCCTTCACACTTCACTAGTCCCCCTCGGATGGTGAACTCTCCTCCACAGGCCGTCAATGCTCATGGTCCCCAGATGGTGAGTACAACTCCTCGTGCACCTAGTTCTGGTACGACCCCTCAGGAATATAGTCCTGTCACGTTTGAAGAGTTGTGTGCCATGCAGCCTTATCAATGGCTGGCCACTTCCTCCTCAGGCCCTCCCACAGGTAACAGTGAGCCATGGTTTGTGGGAGGTGTTTCTGTAAATGTTTTGAGAGACAATGGTTCCTCAGGTTGCACTGTCAGGCAGAGTCTTGTTCGGCCTGAAGAATACACAGGCATACAGATCCAAGCTCAGCTTATTGATGGATCAGTGAGACTGTTCCCTGAGGCATGTATCCAGGAAGCATCTCCCTTTTACACAGGTTCAACAGTTGCAGTTGTCATACAAGAACCTATGTTTGATCTCATTATAGGTTACATACCAGGTGCCAAGTATAGTTGCACTGTAGATGTCACTACTCAGACTTCGGCTGCAGTAACACGAGCCATGGCCAAGGCTCCAAATCGTATCGCCCCAGTGGCCACTGCATTGCCGCAAGATCTGATCTGTAGTCAAGATGTTCTCCGAGAACTACAGTCTGACCTGACACTTGCTGTTGTGTGGAAGAAACAAAGGGTGAAGTGACCAGGTATGCACGGTGTGGACGAGCCAGGTTCCTTCGCAAACAAGGACAGCTCTACCGTGAGTCACGAACACTCGAGGGCGTGGTTCGACTGTAGTTTGTCGTTCCCGCAAAGTACCGCCAAGCAGTATTAGAATGGGGTCATTGTTTAGTGTCAGGAGGTCATATGGGCAAAAAGAAAACCCAAGGCCGTATCCGTGCTGACTTTTTCTGTCCAGGAATGGAACAGGAATTAGATAGTTTTGTACATTCCTGCAATGTGTGTCGACGTACCACTCATTAGGAAAGTTTCCTTTTTGTGCCATTTGAATCCACGCCCAAAATCACTGAGTCGTGTGAGAGAGAGAGCAGTGGTAATGTGGGTGCAGACCTGACGTCTCACTCGTTGGCCCCACAGTACATAATATGTCTAGGGTCTGCACATACATATGTACCGTAGGTTATAAGCCCACAGTCACAGTGATCCCAACCGTGGACACCGATGATGAATGGGCAGTCACGGCGATCCCAACTGCGGACACCGGTGACCAGCCCTTATTAGTTGTAAGTGTAGGGCTTGTACCTACTGCATGTACCGTTGGTTAAGGGGGAAGTTTGAGACCCCCGCAGAGGCAATCTAAGGCTGCTTGAATTACATTCTCGTGTGCCTCGAGTTGTTGGCCTTTCTCAGGATTCCCCGAGAATACACAAGTTCCACATGAGTGTTCACACCCTTGCAGGGTGTTAGAATGTGACCTGCCCAAGTTTGCATAGGGATTCTCAACTTACCTTTATTAGTTATAAGTGTGTAGTCACGGCGATCCCAACCGTGGACACCGATGATGAGATGACGAACGGGCAGTCGCGGTGATCCCAACCGCGGACACCAATGACGAGCCCTTTGTAGCAATAGGTGTATAGCTATAAGTGTGCAGTCAAGGCGATCGCAACCGAGGATGCCGATGATGAACAGGCAGTCGCTGCGATCCCAACCACTGAAACTGAAGACGAGCCCTTTATTAGCCGTAAGTATAGGTTATAAAGGGCAAGTATTAAGAAAATAATGGCGACCTCAAATGTATGATACTCTTGCTGTTAATTGATTTTCAGCTAAATTGTACTTTCTATTGTATATGGATCGATTGCTGGATGGATGATAATTGTAATTTAATACAGATTATTTGTCACATTGACACTATTGATGCTCCACCTTGACTCATTCCACAGGTACAGTTGGTGGGTGAAGCAGTTTTGATGTGCAGGTCCATTGATTGTCTCTGCCGCATGCTGCCACCTCTTCTCCTCTGCCCTTGTCGCCTTTATTATTGCATTAATTTGTATCATTATTGCTTTACACATAGGTACAGTTACACTACAACTGTTACACCTACACCGTGTATCACATACACCACGGTACATAACAATTAGTTGTTCATGTAAATGTAGCGAACTCAGTTTGACCTGAATACAGGATTTTGCACCGTTGTCATTGAGTTTTTCCCTCAAGATTTCTTCTCTTAACGCAATTCCGATGTTTTTACGCTCATGGGGGACAGTGCTTTTCTCCTGTAGCAGGATAGTACACACACCATAGTGTGAATCTTGTGTGACTGAGCTAGGGCGTCTATATATAAATGTCACGAATTTTCTACATTGTAAAATCACGTTAGTTAAATCGTGACATCCAGTGATTTTGTGAGGAGCAAATTAATATGTACGATAATTTTTTGTTGTTGGGCTTTGCTCCGGGCCCATTTGCGCATGCGCGTGAGACCCCACCCGCGCCGCGTCGCGTATTCAAATCAGTCTGTTCTCGGTCGCGGAACGATTGGGTCGTACGCCTCTAGAGGCTCAAGTGAATTCTTTATTTCAGATCTCGGCTTGAATCGGCGTGTCTTCCCTAACTCCCACCCTTGTTGGTGATCGACTACAGTACAGTTTCATCCATACCGATCAGTATTTTCTGGGGGTTTTCCTAGGCTAAGCTTTTTGAAATATTTAGCCGTTATCTGAGTGTCTGAGTGAGTGAGTGCATTTCTCTCATTTGATTTGAATTTCATGTAACGTAAATTCATTTCTTTGTAATTAATAAATTCACAGTTCTTTTCTTGAGCTTTGTTAAAGTATATTAACTGTGTTTGATTACTCCACTCATTTAATACAGTTTTGCTACTCTGCGTTAGCACAACTTTTGAATTAAATCACGGCCGGTACTTAGGCCAGCTTTGGCATCACTCCTTAAATCCGTTGTGCTAGCTAGGAGTTTGGCTCAGCCAAGAGCCTGTTATTATTATTATTATCATTTTTTTTTATTGTTGGGGGGGAGAAGAAGCTTTCTCGTAGGCCAACGGTACAATATTGCAGCCCAATAGAGCGTCTAGTCTCTGCTGCGTGACGTTGAGAAAGTCTATAATTCTCGACCCTAGAGAATTGACATAGCACACTCAGCTATACATTGTATACCAATTATACAATATTTCATTATTTCTTGGGAATACTTAAATTTCCCCTGACATCTGGCGACATGCTAGAGTAAAACTCTCATTTTCCCCTGACATCTGGCGACCTCATACCAGGATAAACTCCTAGCCAAAAATTTATTACCGAATCACTCACTCATACTTAGTCTCAGTTGTCACTCAGCCTTAACCAAGCACGATGGAGCACAGTACATTCGTGCAAGAAGCTAAAGAGATGGGGCTCACTAACCCCCAGGAAATTCGCGATTATGTCCTGTCGCGCTTCAATGTCAAGCAGGAACGTGAAAATGCCGCCCGTGAAGAGCGGAAAATTGAACGAGAGGAACGGCAGAAAGAGCGGGAGGAGCGCGAGCGCCAGCGGGAGTGCGAGGAACGGCAGAAAGAACGCGAACGGGAGGTCCGGGAGTGGCAACGCGAGCACGAACGCCAATTACGTGAACAGGAACGTGTTCAACGCGAGGCACGTGAAACGCGTGAGGAACGAGAGCGAGACAAAGCACGTGAACACGACCGCCAAGCACGTGAACGTGAACGTGAAGAGAGAGAGAGAGAGAGAGAGCGTGAACACGAATTGGAGGTGCTTAAGCTTAAGCAAGACTCCATGGCTTCAGGCACACCGGGTGCAGCCAATTCAAGCTCCTCTACTACTCTCCCGGCACCTATTCTAGCGACTCCACATCTTAAGCTTCCCTCTTACAAGGAAGGCGAGCGAATCGAGCCATTTATAGCTCGTTTCAAAGACATGGCAAACCTGTACGATCTGGATGAGGCAACTAAGCGGCTTCAATTTCTTAGCCTGTTTGAGGGCCCCGCCCTCGACATTCTCCACAGAATTCGCGGAGAGAATCTCACGTATGAGATGATGAAGACCGCACTCATCAAAGCGTACGGTCTTACTGTCGATCATGCTAAAAGTCAGTTCATGAAGGCGCGTCTCCAGGAAAAGGAGACAGCCGTTCAGTTCCTCGACCGTCTCACGGCATATTTGGGCGAGTGGATGGAGAAGGACGAGACTCCCAGCACACGAGAGGGAGTGAT
>JAGKTI010016406.1:0-19472 GCA_018397915.1 Birgus latro
ACACACACACACACACACACACACACACACACACACACACACACGGTGTCAATGACTGCCTTACACGATAGTCAAACTCATCTCTCATCCTCATTATCCCTCGCCGTGTATACCTGTGAATCAGCTTGTTTCTGATGGAGGTATTGGCTATTGCCGTGCCCGTCCGCAAGGGGTACACCCCACTATGCAGCCACCCCATCTTTTCTAACATTTCCCACTTATCCACTCATATCTCCAATTACAAACATACTCTCGCTACTCTCAAACATCTGTAGAGATAATTCTACAATCGACGGAATTCCCCTTTCGTACTAGTTGTTCGGCTCCAGTTGCTCGGTCAAATACGGTACTGGAAATCATGACTTTAGCATACTAATATTACAAAGGAATGATGCATGTTGTGAAAATTTTCTACAACTATGTATTTGAAAATTTGATAAATATTATAATGCATTTTATTTAATCTCTGTCTATTGCCAGACGCCTTAATCTCGTAAGGGGTGGCCACAAACAAATCGCCTCCATGTCGCCCTGGACCCCGCCATTTCACTGCCCTGCCCCCAGCTCACACACCCGCTTTCCACTCCAACCCTCCATCTCATCCTTGGCCTCCCCCTCCAGCCCCCCTCCACCTCACTCACATACAGTCTCCTCGTCAGTCTCTCGCTCTCCATCCTCTCCACATGGCCAAACCACCTCATTGTGTTTCTCCTAACGCTTCCTATCACATCCTCATCCACACCACAACGCTCCTTCACTTCCTCATTTGTCAGTTTGTCTCTCTATGTGACTCCACATGCTCTTCTCAAATTACTCATTTCCGATGCTGTCTCTCTTGACTTGTGTCCCTCCAACAAGGTCCAAGCTTCACTTCCATACGTAAGAGTTGGTATCACAATATTGTCACGCAGTAACTTTTTCACTTCCATGCTCACTTCCCTGTTTCTTATCACTGCTTTCAAAGAACCAGCAATCTCTCTCCTTGTACCCTTTCAAGCACTTCACCCTCCAAACTTCTATCCTTACTCATCACACTACCCGAGTACTTAAACGCACTCACATTTTCCGTTTCCTCCTCATCCAACCCCACTGTATATTCAGTGACTTCATTTCTCACGAAGACCATAACATTTCTCCTCCCTACATTCACCTTTAGGTTCCGTTTCTTACACACTCTCCCAAATTTATTCACCAAGCCTTGCAGTCTCCCTTCGTCTTCTCTTGTTAACAGTACAGTATCAACTGCAATGAACAGTACTCGTACAGGGAGTTTCCACACACTGCCCTTTCTCACTAGAACTGCTCCAACATCCACTGCCCTACCTTGTACCTCTTTTATAACACCATCCATAAACAGACTGAACAGCCATGGAGACATGACACATCCCTGTTTCAATCCAACCTTCAAATAGAAAAATTCACTCAGTTCACTGACCACACGCACTGCAGCCTTAGCAGCATCATACATAGTCTTCACGGCATTCAACAACTTCCCATTTACCCCGTATATCCTTAACACTTTCCACATTCCTTGTCTATCCACCATATCATATGCTTTCTCCAGATCCATGAAGGCCGTATACAACATATTTCTCTTCTCTAGAAACTTTTCCACTAGAGACATAAGAACGAATATGTGATCTACTCAACCTCCTCCCTTCCTAAAATCTCCCTATTCTTCTCCAACTAAATCCTCCGATATTTCCCTAACTCTGCCAGTAAGTATCCTACCATATACTTTTCCTATTACACTGAGAAGACAAATACTCCTGTGATTGCCACTGTCTTCATTTTCCCCTTTTCCCTTGTGCAGGGAATAATTATACCTGACTTCCAATCCTCCGGGACTTTACCCTCCTTCCAGGCCAATCTGGACATCTTCCGCTTCCATTCTGCTACTATCTCGCCCCCATGCTTCTGCATTTCACCACACACTCCATCAATTCCTGGGGCTTTCCCCATTTTGACTTGCTTCTTTGCTTCCACAACTTCCATCCTACTGATTTCTTCCTTTCTTCTCACATCCCTCTTTCTCCCAGCCATTCCCCAACCACTTATACTCGCATTACTTTCATTCTCTGTGTTCGACAATTCCTTAAAGTGTTCTCTCCATCTGCTCAGTTTTTCTCCCTTCTTCATTAGTAATCTGCCATTTTTATCTTTCACATCCCGATTAACTTCTTTATCACCCTGACTACCTCTCTTTACCTCTTTCCTGAACATTTTGTTACCTTCCCTCCACTTTACACTCAAATTCCTTTCAAATTCCGCACCCACTCTCTTCTTATTCTCTCTTACTAATCTTTTCACCTCTCTCTTCCTCTCTACATATAACTCCCTCTTCCACATCTCAACTTCCTCCACACCCCTGTTTCTCATCCACTTCCTATATGCTTTCCTCTTCTGTGCCACAGCCTGTCTAACCCCTTCGTTCCACCAAGCTGTTCCTTGCACCTCTTTTCGTCTTCTGTTCATCCTACACAGCACTTCACATGCTGCACAGATTTTCAATGAATATCTTGCACACCTTTCACGTCCCCCATCTGCTCCAAATCATATTTACCCAATCGCTCCTCCACTTCTCTCTTATAGTCTGCCCTCTTTCCATCCTCTTGTAACCTTTCCACCCTCTTTGTAAGAACTACTTCCGCCTGTCCTTCTCTTCATCTATTCCTTCACTTCATTTCAACCTTGACTTTCACCACCACCACGTGGTGGTCTGAAAGTCCACTCCCCCAACCTCTCTATGCTCTTGCATCCATTACACACCTTCTCATTCTTTCATCCACACACACGTAATCAAGCATTGCCTTCCGTTCATTCAATTCACCACCCACCCTTCGCATCATTGGCCACGTATACCTGTGATCATTTTGTGTCTGAAGAGGGTATTGGCTATCACCAATCGCCTCCCAGCACAAATATCCAATAGAGCACTGCCATACTTCAGCAGGCACACCCCCACTTACCAACTGCTCCATCCACCTTCACATTCCCTATCTTTTCATTCATATTTCCAGTCAAAAGCACTCTCTCATTCCTTTCAAGCTTTTCCATGCATGCATCCATATTTGTCCAGAACTCTTCTTTCACTCTGCTTGCACGATCTTGCGTTGGCACATACACACACACAATCGCCCACATTTGTAGTCCAACTTTCAATCTTACCCACACAATTCTTGACCCAACTGATCCATACTCTCTTATATTCTCCTTCCGTCTCTTGCACACAACAATACACACTCCTTTTGCCCTCTCATTCTCTCCCACTCCTGCGCCTATACCCCATCCATACTCCCATTCTCTCACATTCTCACCTCGCCATTTAGTTTCAGTTAATCCACATACATCCACTTTTACACCCTGAAGCACCTGGACAATCTCTCTCTTTCACCTCATCATTTGAACCCCTTACATTCCATGTCGCAATCCGTATCATGTCCTTTGTTCGGCCCCTAGTCGTCATCTGTTGGTCAGTCCTGATCCGAGGCTTCTTGTTCGTGTTTTTATTTAGTTGTTTTCCTGGGAGGAGAACTAACCCTCCGCCAACGCACTTGTCAGGTAGGGAACACGTTTGGTTAGTTATAAGGTTACCACCCACCGTTGTAAATTATTTCCTGGTATACAGGAAATAATTTGGCTTGCCGCTCATTGTTGAGCTACCCTCAAAACAGAGGGTGGATGATGGGCGCCTCCGCCTACCGATTTGGTATTTAAATACATTTTTAAAATGGTCAGTGTATTTTGTAGTTAAATACTATTTTGTAAACAGTAATGTATTTAGTATTTAAGTACAGGAAGTATTTTCTGCCCATCTCTACATAGGGATAAGGAAACAATATTAGCACCATTTTTAAAGACATACTTAGAACTGACCTACCATTCTAAAATTTTGCATGTAGGGAGTACAAGCCAACATCACTGTTTGACGAACAGTAGTTACAGTAGGTTCTTCAAAGTATTTTGCAAGCAACGCCGAATCCCACATCCCAACCTTGTGGGTGAACGGCTAAGCAGGGTTCTACATAGACAAGAGTGAGTCATAGGAACCAGCGAATCTTCAGACTCGCGTCTATCACCTGACTAAACTGCAATGTAATAATACGATTATGCTGCTGTAACCGCGTGGATATGATAGTTTATTTAACCTGCTCTAATACTGGGATTAGTGATTCAATTCTTGACCATGGGAAAATAACCATGAAACATTTTACCGCAACATTGAAAACGCATTTTTTTGTTTGTTTGATTCCTTTGTGTTCTGCTCTTTCGTTTGTAAAATCAGTGTTATGTTTTTCCCGCGGGATATGGAATAATTTAGCCTTGTTTATAATTCACTCTGCTTTTATCGCGAAGCTGGTGGGTCAACATTTACAGCTAAATTTCGCTGTATTTGGTTTGTCTCCTGCTTCATCTCGGTTCAGTAGACACAGACATTTTTAGTCTGTTTCGCTCCCGTGTGGTTCATGTTTGCCGTAAGCCGAGTCTGAAATATTGGGGAAAAATATATACCCATTGCTGTTGCTGGGAAGATCCAACTGCTAGACCCAACTTTGACTCTTTTAGTCTGGCTGAGCTGCTGTGTCGATCCATTAAGGAGCTTTTCCAGACGTAGATGTAATACTTCTGTTTCAACAATTTACGAAACTGTCAGTATTAAGACGCAAACTGAATCAGGATTCCTTGTAACTGCAACCAATGTGAACTAGCCAAATCAAACCGCAAATAAAGAGCTGCAAACCAGTAAAGTGAGCTTTGTGAACGCGTGAGGAGGGAGCGAGAGCCATGTTATTGCAATTTCCCTCTGATACAGAATTATAGGCGGAATCTCTTATATTTAACTGCTAGAGCTGATGTCAAAAACACTGTGTTACGATGGAAAAGCTTTTCAATTTTGTCTTCGTAACTGCGGGTTTCACTGATAAAAGCCGAACACTCTCTTGGAAAACTCGAGATTCCAAGGGGTTCCTTTTTTTCTTTATTGTACATGGTAAAAGTAACCATAGGCCAAGAGCCCGCAAACTGTTCCCTCCAGGAAAAACAAAAACAACAGAGAGTCATATTCAAGATTCGTTCATTTCGAAATGCCTGGATGCACTCTCTTTGAAAGACTGGAAATCATCGGCACTAGGAAATATAGACATAAGGAGACAGTTCTAGAATTGACCTGTTGCATACATGAAGGACTGGAGGTAAAGGCTAACTCTTGCATTAGAGAGTTGGACAGAAAATGGATGAGAGTTTGTTGCCAGCTGGGTGGTATGCGCCCACCATAGTGGTGGAGGGATGGAAGCAGACAGTTCAGAGGAACTTTTATGGGTAAGTTTTTAGTTGATAAAATTTATTGAATGAATGTATCACATGCAGAAAGAATTTCAACTCTACTTCACATAGGAGTAACGTTATCAGCTTCTGCTTACCGTGACAGTCGGGTCGGGCCGCACCAGGTCATGACAGGCAACTTATTTCCAAATTTGACTAAGAGTAACGGTCATTCGTTCGCTCGTGCGTAGCTTATTAAAATAGCAAACAAGTGGTGCCAAGCACAATAAACCTCACCCGACACCAGTTACGGAACTTTATATTCAACCGTTTCAAGTTATAGCCCTCTGAAAAACAGTGCTCTTGCTTTTGACCTTTTAAGGTCACTCAGGGTCAAAGGTCATGGTGCCAAATGAAAGCCCACATGAGTCTTCCTTTATCTCGATAAATGTAAATATCTCAATCTTCAACCAGTTTCGAGTTATAGCCCCCTGAATATCCGTGACCTTGAGTTTGACATTTCAAAGGTCTTGGTGCCAAATGAAAGCCCATATAGGAGTTCCTGTTTGCTGTTAATGGTAAATATCCCTTTCTCCAAACGGTTTCAAATTACAGCCCTCTGAAAATCCTTGGTCTTGATTAGGACCTTTCAGGGTCACTTCATTACCTCCAAAATTTAACCACTTCCTTCTGAGACCATTGTTCACATATCCTGAAAGTTTCATGCAGTTTTATTCAGCCGTTTTTCCGTAATGTTGCTAACAAACAAACAAAGCAACAAACAAACAAACTCGATTTAAAAAAAAAAAAATCCTCCGTGGACTTCGTCCCGGGGAGGTAAAAATGGGTTAGTAGTTAGTACATCTTCCATCATCTGACATGCAACACCAGAACTTTCATTGCTCATGTCTGCGTTATATTTCTGAACTAGGTTTATAGGATGAGAAGCATAAAAATTAAATGAAGAGTGGGATATAACCAAAAGAGTGGGATATAACTACTCAGCTTAGTTGATATAATGTATAATGTGCATTATACTCGTACTCTTGCAACCTCCTGAACCTTTCATTCCGTTCTTTGCTCAGCCTTTTCGATCGGGCGCCATGAAGTGACGTATAGCCTTCACTTACCTTTTTCAGTATCAAAGGGCATTCCTAATATGAACTGAACCGCCTTGAATTAACAGATATAAACTACAAGAAAGTCACCAGGGAAAGAGAGTATAAGAAAGAATCACAGACTTACAATTTGATCAGTTCTGAGTCCAAAGTGTGATTTGTTTACACAGGAACGACAAGAAGGTTGCACACACAGAATACGTCCTGTGTTATTAAAAATAAAAAGAATCTTAGTTACAGTGGAAAAATACACACAAAAATAGTTTGCTCGCAGGAAGTGGTCCAAGGAAGGGAGACCAAAGACTATTTCCATGACTTGTTCATGCTCCAGAAATAAACCCTTATTACGACACTACATCCATCACGCCAGTTTCTGAATCAGGATCTGAATAACTGCAAGAAGAAAAATACATGATACGTCACGCATAGTCAACATTTCACTGCTTCACCGTTCATACCCACAATCCAGTGAATAAATATTCGGTACTGATGGTTGAAGAGTCAAACTATCGTGAACATGAAACAGGATACAAAAACCCACTCTGTATTTCCAAACTATTTCGGCGAAGCTGTCACTCTCTTCAGTGGATTGCAGACCAAGAGTGGTACATACAATTACTAAGAAGCTGCTTTAAGGAGCACAAGTATGCTTGTAAGATAGGATACATAAATAACGCAGTGAATGTTAACTCTTCAGTAAGCGACCATAGAATCGACTGGAATTCTAGCAAAATTTTGTACATGTGTAGTAATTATAAGAAACGTAGGATAGTAGAAGCTGTATATATAGAGATATAAAAGTTTTAACCATGGTGAAGGAACGTATAAATAGATCCAGTAATGACAGGATTAGTGGCCAGGTCCTTGCCGCTCCATGTAATTTCTCTCTCGGTTGGGGACAATGTGGAGGGAATGTCAGGTGAGGTTACATCCGGTGCAGTTGAAAAAAAAATGTGGTTACCCTGCATATAAGCAGCTTCTCAGTAACTGTAAGTACCACTCTTGGTCTCACTGAAGAGAGTGACAGCTGTCGCCGGAACTGTTTGAAATTATATTTGCCAGCGTAGGTTTTTGTGTTCTGGAATGATGTTATTTAATTAGCCAGGGGTTTAACAATGAAATATCGGTGGATAAACTTTAAAGTCCATCAAGTGATTTCCTGCACAAGCGGGGGATGGAATTCGCTTCCTTTTGGTCAGCAGATAATTTCTCTAACTACGTGACCACCTCCTCCTGGCTGTTGTATCTTATAAAACAATATTCTTAAGTAGGTATTCTGAGGTCAAGGATTTCACTTACTGGATTTCACTGGTTACAGACACTGGGGCACTATATCAGAAAATCCCGGACACCAGTCTTGTTGTAAGGAAGATAAAGCAAAGACATGTGTTGAATAACCATGTTGACATTCCCCAGGCAATAGTCAATTAGTTCCATCGAGCGTTCATGTCGTTGCTGCCACTGAAATAATGTGACTGTTCCTGATCACTTGCATACAGCCTCAGTGCCATTCTCGCACACAATTGGCCCTGACTCTGAGTGTTGTACAATTAAGGAACTAGTTCTAATAAATCACCGTTCCTATTCAACTTGATATTGTACAGTTGAAGACAAAAGTTCGTTTAGTAGTTTACCTCTTATATGTTTATCCATCTTGCTAGTCCTACCCTGCTGATTCCGCATCTTCTTGCACTCATTTTTTATCAGCTATTCCATTTCTGATTTTACTCTCCAGGCTAATGTTGTTAAGGTGAGTGAGGTCGGGTATGTTTTTCTATCTTGATTTTCTTTGATATAATGCGTCATGGAGAAGAGTGACCTAAGTGTAAGTAGATGCAATGGAATAGCAGATGAACTTCTGCCGCTGATTATACCTTCGCACGAGATACAGGGCTCGCCTTGAGTACTGTACATACTGTTGGGAAAAATGACAAGTCGTTCACTATCAAGGATATTGTAGAAAATACACAGGGTCGTATTCACATGGGCTTAGGAGGCTAACATCTCTTCCTTACCAGTAAATTGTTCCATTATTTTGGCGCATGAACACTCCTCTTGTATGTTATTTCTGCATATTATGTTCATATTGTAAACATATAAACAAAGCACCGTAGACGTTCCTGGTGTTACATGTCAAATGATACGGTAAGGACATACTAGTACGGTTCCAACGCGCACGAGAATACTGTTCACCTTTTCCGTGTTCACAAAATGATCCCCTTCTATGTTCGCATATTTAACCCCTCAGCGAAGAGGTCTTTAAACTTCCGATGTTGGATAGGTTATATGACGGACGGATCTCTGTCTTTCTTCATATGTATTCAACTCTGAGGAGAAAATTTTTATTCAAATGCACTAGAATATGAAGCACTATTAAATAGAGAGGAATGCAACAAGCACATTTTAATTTGCACAATTATAAAATGCATAGTTATGAAATACAGACCATTTTGGGTCATATCTCAATCACAGAGAAGAGTGTGAGGATTAGTAGATCACAAGAAAGACAACACTTATCTTTACCCATTCCTTAAACCCCTATACTACGTCTACTCTCATTTTCCTATTTAGGGGGTACTGGAGGGAAAGGATAATAAATAGAGGGATAACGCTTTACATCGCGCGCACGCGAGGCCCCGTGACATCGTGAGAGGAGTCGATGGGAAAGGAGAACAGAGCATTACCACACTGCAACTAAAGACCACAATAAGAGTAATTATCTTCCTATTACCATACCTGGTCATACCCACACTACTCCCTTCAAACAATGAGTAACAAGCTATTCATAATGAATTGCCCATCACCTCATTTATTTCATCCATACCAGACGACATACATCTAATAATCCTACTCCTTTCTCCTTATTTTTTATTTCTCCGATATCGAATATCTACGAGAAACCTCTGACTAAATCTTTCCCCTGCTAAAATTGCTCCATATCTATCCAAAATTCGTCTTCACAGATTTTTTTTAAATGCAAGAAAGAAGGAACCAAAGTTCAGGAGCCTCCAAACCGTTCCTTCCAAGAAAAAAACAAAAACAGTACAAAAGAGAGCCAAATTCAAGATCCGATCATTTCGAGATGCCTGGACACACTGCGTTTGAAAGACTGCAGATCATAGGAAGTAGGAAATACTGACAAAGGGAGACAGTTCCAGAGTTGATCTGTTGCATACTGGGAGTAACGGTTAACTCTTGCATTAGAGAGCTGGACAGAAAAGGGATGAGACTGTGTTGCTAGACGGGTGCTATGCACCCGTTGCAGTAGTGGAGGTTTGCAAGCAGACAGTTCGTAGGACCAGTGACCATTGAAGTAGCGACAGAAAAGAGATAAAGATGCAACAGTGCGGCGAAGAGACAGAGGTTGAAGGGAGCTAGTAAGAAGAGGAAAAAGTTAATGAGACGAAAAGCCTTTGACTCCACCCTATTGAGAAGAGCTGTATGTGGGGAGCCTCGCCACATATGAGAGTTGTATTCTACACAGGGGCGAATAAAACCCGTGTATAAAGTCAACAATTGTGCAGGGGTAAAGAAGGTACGAATTCGGCTTAGCACACCTAATCTCTTGGAAGCATATTTTACAAGAGATGTAATTTGATCTTTTCAAGAAAAGTCCCGAGTGAATGAAACCCCAAGCATGTTCAAGGATGATGCAGGATTGAGCTGAATATTATTACACATTAGTGGGTACTCCTGTGGAAGATTGTGTCCGGTTGATAGGTGTAAAAACTGAGTCAGAGATACGAGCCAAATCAGACATTAGGTGTGCCATAGCCTCATCCCTTGTTTGTTGAAGCAACTGTTGAGATGGATGTTGCGAAAACCGAATGGAAAAATGAAGGATGGAATCATCAGTGTATAAGTGGATAGGGTTAGATGCACAGCTTAGAAGGTCATTGATGAACAAAAGGAAGAGAGTTGGTGATAGGACAGAGCACTGAGGAACACCACTGTTGATAGATCTAGGAGACGAACGATGGCCGTTTACAACAGCGGCTATAGAACGACCAGAAAGGAAGCTATAAATGAAGGCACAGATACAAGGATAGAAACCATAAGAGGGCAGTTTGGAAATTAAAGATTTATGCCAGACTCGATCGAAAGCCTTGGAGATGTCAAGTGCAATGGCAAAACTTTCGCCAAAGACTCGAAAGGAGGATGTCCGGGAGTCTGAAAGGTAGGTGAGAAGATCGCCAGTGGAGCATCCCTGAAGGAACCCATACTGACGATCAGAATGAAGGTTGTGATAGGAAAGATGCTTTAAAAATTTTCTGCTAAGAATTGACTCGAAAACTTTTGAGACACAGGATGTTAAAGCATTTGAACGATAGTGTTACGTCCCCATCCCCACAATGTTACAGGCTCCAACAGCAGTAGTGCAGTATAGGAAGGACTTTGCCCAGTGAGTTGTTCTTCCTATGGTCAGCCTTTAGGTGTACAGCACACAAGATCAGCTGAGGCGAAGATAAACACTGGCTTCTTAAAGTTGACTGTCTTTATTGTCCAAATAATTCCACTTAATGCTTTCCAACTTCACTTCACTATTCATACAAGCACTGGAGCTATACGAACTTTATGAAATGCAGTTACAGTTACTGCCTAACAGCACTGCTTTCACAAGTACCGAAATATACAAACTCCACTGACACAGCACCGACACTCAACTAAACTTCACTCAAACGGACTGAGGCCCAACTAATCCTTAACACTGCTAGCGTCTCATCCCCTTCTTTATATAAGCTTGCATTACTCAAGAATGATCTATTTCTCCACAGTTCTGGTATGTGCTGGTCCTAACCCACTCCTGGCAACACAGTTACCAATTAAGAGACATCAAACATGCCAGAGTCTTCTTACATTACATAACACTCTAAATCATTTGTCAAACGAATAAAATTACATAATTTAATGAACAATCACGTAAATAAAACATTATAGAGAAAAAGAGCATAAAAATTAATGCAAAACTTACGAAATAACTACGCTCACTAACAGCAGGCAATCTGGCAACTCCGACTCGTACCATCAAACGCCTAGAATCAGTGAGATGCTTCTCGACTTTCCAACTGGCAAATCTTGCTATGTAACAATAGTTAGAGGTTTGGGAAGGGTCACCCTTCCTTGGGACTGGCTGAATGAGAGCAATAGTAGAAAGACAAAAGCGAAAGAGTTTACCTAGGCAGGGTGTAAGCACAGCAGCACAGTTCTTGAGGACAACAGGAGGGAATCCAACAGGCCCATATACCTTGTTAGTATTAAGGCCAGTGATGGCAGAAAATACATCAGCTGAAGAAATTTTAATGTCAGCCATGAGGAAGTCAGAGGGGGCAAGTGATGAAGGAACAGCACCAGAATCGCCTAAGGTGGAATTGGATGAGAAAGTCTGAGCGAAGAGATCTGCTTTATCAGTAGAAGAAATAGCTACAGAGCCATCAGAGTAGAAAAGAGGAGGGATGGATGATGAGGTAAAACTGTTAGAAGAAATCTGTTTTATCAGTAGAGGAAATAGCTACAGAGCCATCAGAGTGAAAAAGAAGAGGGAGGGATGATGAGGTAAAATTGTTAGAAAGGTTTTTGGCAAGGCGCCAGAAACAGCGAGAAGAATTCGAGTTGCAGTGTTGAGAGCATTTAGTAAGGATGAAATTATTTTTAGCAGAGCAAAGAACAGACTTAGCACGATTCTGGGCAGAAACATAACAAGATGTGGTTCAGTGGTGGGTTGGATCTGGTACCTTTTATAGATCCTCTCCTTGTTGCAGACAGCATTAGAACAAGCATGATTAAATAAAGGCTTTCTTGCATTAGTCAAAGGGTATGAGAAGGGAATGTATGCTTCCATCCTCGAGAGAATAACCTCCGTAACGCGCAAAGCATGCTCAGATGGCTCCTGGCCATGGAAGCAATAATCATTCCAGGGAAAATAAAAGAAGTACTGCCCAAGGGCCTCCCAATCCGCAGCTCCAAAGTGCCACAGTGGAAGTTTCTTTGGAGGTTCCACAGGCCGTACTGAAGCGATAGGACAGGTTAAGGTAATACGGTTGGTTGTGATTGGAGGAGCCCAATGGAGAGAAAAGATTATAAGAGTATGCAGAAGGATTAGTTGTAAGGAAGAAGTCAAGTATGTTGGAACTCTCTCCAAGGCGGTCAGTAATACGGGTAGGCTGCTGTACAAGCTGCTCTAGGTCATTAAGGATAGAAAAGATGTAGGCTTGTTCACCAGGTGGATCAGTGAAAGGAGAGGAGAGCCAAAGGTGGTGGTGAACATTGAAATTTCCTAGAATAGAGATTTCCGAGAAAGGAAAAATGGATAGAATGTGTTCCATCGTAAAAGTAAGATAGCTGAAGATTTTTTCATAATCAGTAGAAATGGGAGATATCTAAACGGCTCAGATATATTTAGTCAGAGAATGACAGGAAAGTCAAAGCCAGAGAGTAGAGAAGTCAGAAGAATCAAGTTCAGGAACACAAGAGCAAGATAAGTCGTTGCGTACATCTACACAACAGCCACTTTTGACTTTGAAATGAGTACAGAGAAAGTAGGAGGATACAGAAAAGGGTTTGCTGTCAGTTGCCTCAGACAGCTGAGTCTCTGTCAGGAAGAGAAGGTGAGGTTTAGAGGAGGGGAGGTGGTGTTCGGCAGAGAGAAAGTTAGAGGAAAGGCTGCGAATGTTGTAGAAATGAAGCAGTGAGTCAGACAGTGGTTCCAGGCATCTCGCTGAGTCGTCACCGGAAGAAAGGCGAATGGGGGTATTTATGGTCCCCCCACCCCGTGGGGACTCCAAGGCCTGATTGAATAACGCCATTTTTCTTTTTTAATTTTGAAAAAGAAGTGTCGTGTGTGCTGTGCATGTAGTGTTGACAGTTAGAGAAACTTGTATTGGAGAGCATGCTGGCCTATTCTCTGTGTTACTGAAACACTGAAAAAGTTCAGCAAAGGGGAATGGTCAGGAACTAGTCCCGAGGGCTGATGAAACGGAAGCTCCAGCTCTCCCTGTCATCAGCTTTCCATCCACCTTGGGAGTACTGCCCTGCTCGATTGGTGCTACAGTCTATTCCAACCACCATCCCACTTCAACTTACCTATTCTTTTGTACGCATTTATCCTATTATACCTCCCTTCCATCACCTCCCCTTCCACGCTGACACAGACAATGAATTCGTAGGAGAAATCTTTTTCACTTTATCATCGGCGTGTTACATCGCATTGCTTCACAAGGGATTCTCTAAATGCAATGTCCCAACACCCTCCAGCAAATCTCGCCCACTCCTTTTTATTCACCCACCCATTTTTGTCATTTTCCCTTGTTGTTCTTCAAAGAAAATCTTCACCAGCCATTTAATGATCTCCATTTCTCCCAAACTGCCACACCTTCCACCACCACCTTCGTCTATTTTATCTTCACCTCCTGGCAAACTTTGGAGAGAAATCATTAACTCCTCCAGACGCAGTAAGTATATCTATCATATTTTCGATGTCCTGGCAACATTTTAGCTCTGGATACACTTTTCGAAGTGGATGGGTTACAAAAAGCCTTTTGTATGCCCTCCAGTACCAGGGAGCTTTCTGAAACTGAAGAAAATAATCGAACACCTGCAAGACAAAATAAAACTCTTGCCGTATTACTGAAGGAGTTAACTTAAATCATACCACCAAAGCACAATGCATACCTTCACGGGGCATTCTTCTCCCATCGTGCCCACCCACCACCGCCCTCTCCCATTTCGCCCACTCTTCCCTACCCTTTCACACCTCCAACAAAGAGTTTTAACTTTCACTGGGATGAAATATAATCCATTTTTATGACTGGTACCTCAAGAAATGAGTTATTTGAGAGGAGCATGTGGTGTTACATGGAGAGACAGACTTACAGATGAGGAAGTGAAGGAGCATTGTGGTGTGGATGTGGATGTGATAGGAAGCGTTAGGAGAAACACATTAAGGTGGTTTGGCCATGTAGAGAGGATAGAGAGTGAGAGACCGACGAGGAGAGTGTATGTGAGTGAGGTGGAGGGGGAGGCCAAGGATGAGATGGAGGGATGGAGTGGAGAGGTATATGAGAGAGGGGTGTGTTAGCTGGGAGCAGGGCAATGAAATGGCGGGGGACAGGGCGACATGGAGGCGATTAGTTTTTGGCCACCTCTTACGGGAGTAAGGCGTCTGGCAATAGATAGACAGATAGACAGATAGACCTCCAGATGCTCCAGATTATTTTACGCAGTTAAAGAGAGACTTCTCAAATTGCTGAGGTGAAACATAGCCTTCAAAAATCCCTTTTAGTATTTGAAAACTTTCCTAACTTGAATGTAATCACACTGTGTTAGTAAGATAATATGGAAGCAAGAAGGAATATCCAGAGAGTACCAAACCTGCGCCAACCACCTGGTCTAAAGGCCAAATATGTGACCTGGCATTTTGACCATGACTTATAACAAAATACTCTATAAAACGAATTATCTCACTCTTATCTAACCCTTAACCCTGTAATCGATTTTTCTTGAAATCCAAGCAAAATATTTTGAACTGACTTTACCCAGTGACCATTACCTTTGGCCCTTCCCTGTGACCTTGTTCTTAAACTGAGTGATCATAAAATCGAATTGTTAGCCTTGTTTTAACCTCAACCCTTGCTCAAACATAGTTCCCATTAAAAAATAAAAAATAAAATAAAAAAAGGGTCTAAGTTGGTCTTGCTATGTCACCTGAAACAGACCTATTGTTAGAAAAATAGGTCATCCTCTTCAATGATCCTGAACTTATCCACCAAATTTCGTGCAAATCAGATCAAATCAATTAATCAAGAAGGGGCAAACTCCGTGGGGCGCATATCCTCACTCACCCTTCGACTCCACCCACGGGGTCCCTTTGTGCAAGACTCCAGGCAACGACTCTTCTTCCTCTATCTCCCGACGGGAGTTATCGACCTGCTCCAGCCATGAGTTTCATGGCCTTCCCTTTGGCCTCCTACACCCTGGGTCAACTCGTTCAGAGATCATCATGTGAGCAGGATCAGCCTCAGGACAGCGGGCCACGTGCCCATGTAACTGGAGTTGGCTTTGGAGTATTATGTAGGTAATAGGCCTCGATTCAGTCTCACAGAGTAGTCACTTGTTACGCATCCAGTTGTACAAGCGATATCCCATGATCCTGCGAAGACACTTATCACCAAAGGAGTCAATTTCCCGCATCAAGTCACTGTTCAGTCTCCACATTTCACAGATATAAAGTAAGACAGGGAGCACCAGCGCCTTGAAGATGCGAACTTTCGTACTTCTACACAAAAAAATGATGGCGCCAAATACCCGAATTGAGTGAATCCATAACCCCGTAGCCCAGACCAGTGTGACAAGAGATCTCACTGTCTGATCTACCATTGTTATGGATCACACTACCGAGATACGTGAATCTTTCCAAGACTTCTATATCCTCACCACATGCTTGGACAGACTGAACTGCTTCATCCAACAAGCCACCAAATGCTTGGACCTTGGCCATGGCCCTGGCCCAAGAGACCTTTAATCCCAGTGGTGTCGCATTTTTGTGAAATTCTTCAAGGACACTCAGTAGTATCTCCAGCGACTCTGTCAGGATAACTGCATCACCAGCAAATCCAAGGTCGGTAACCCTGAAATTGCGAAGTTATTCCCAACAGTGACTTCGACACACAACCCAGTCCAGTACCCAATCAATACATGTATTGAAAAGTGCAGGGACAAGGACACATCCCAGTCTTACACCAGAATTTACTGGAAAGAAGTCAGATTCCCTCCTCCCTCCCCCCTCACACACACACACACACACACACACATTTGATGGCGCTCTCAGTGTTTGAGTACAAGCCAGCAACCAGCTGGATTATCTTTGCGAGGATCCTACAGAGTCGCAGGAATTTCCATAGTACCTCCCGATTTACTGAGTCAAACATAATCTTGAGATGTCTTTTATCAATCTATCAATCGTCAGATGCTTTAATCCCGTATGGGGTAGCCACAAACAAATTGTCTCCATGTCGTCCTGGGGTTATACTTATGAGACATCTGAATCAATTTTCACGAAAAACATCTCGGCATAAGTGTGTTGTACTCACAGATTTTTACACCTACTCTCGTGATGCTAGAACGTATGTCATGTTTTGATCACTCTCTCTCTCTCTCTCTCTCTCTCTCTCTCTCTCTGTGTGTGTGTGTGTGTGTGTGTGTGTGTGTGTGTGTGTGTGTATNTTTCACGAAAAACATCTCGGCATAAGTGTGTTGTACTCACAGATTTTTACACCTACTCTCGTGATGCTAGAACGTATGTCATGTTTTGATCACTCTCTCTCTCTCTCTCTCTCTCTCTCTCTCTCTCTGTGTGTGTGTGTGTGTGTGTGTGTGTGTGTGTGTGTGTGTGTGTGTGTGTGTGTGTGTGGTGGACATTAGTGAAAAAATTGTTTCTTTCAAGAACAAAAGTGGACTTTGGAGAGAAAGATTAGCCCCGGGAAAAACTACTGCTTTTCCAGAACTGAGTGCAGTACTGTAAGATTCGTCAGAAATAGCTCTTGCTGATGTTAAAGTGGCTTTTCAAGATCATTTGAAGAAGCTTCAGGAGGAAATGGCCAGATATTTGCCAGAAAATGGTTACCCATGTCAACATAGCTTGGTCAGGAATGTGTTCGGCGTGAACATCGGTGAAGTTGGAGAAGATATCCCAGGTTTTCAAGAACTTATAGGTCTTCGGGAAAATCAGGCGCAGAAGCAACGTTTTGAGAGTCTCTTGTACTCTGAATTCTGGTCTCAAATCAAGGGAAAGCTTATTCTGACATGAGGTTGAAAAGGTTCTCCCTTTTTCAGCCATGTACAAGTATCTCTATGAACATAGATTTTCAGTTCTTGTGACGATCATGACTAAAGCATGATTTGCACTGCGCTCGGTCTATCAACATAAAGTCGAATCTGGAAGAACTCGCCCATAAAATGAAGGAATATCACGGTAGTCACTAAATGTTTTCATCCTTTTCAGTTTTAGAATGAAGTCCATTTGGAGAAAGAAATTATCAAATTCCTGTCATTTGTGTGACGATAGGAAGCACCATCATGTTAACCACAATTTTTGTTTACAAAATTTATCAGCAAAGAATCAATAGTTACAGGGCTCACTCATGAAGCAGCGGCATAGTTGCCAGTTAAAAGTTTGTTTCTTTCTTTGCTTCCATAATTTTGAAATATATTACATTTACACGAAGATTTGCCTTTCACTTTCTTCCATCAGCATCAGAAATATCGAAATTTACTGATTATGAAATTTAAGTAAAATTCAGTAAAAAAATTTCACTAAATTTTACCGAATTTTACCTTAAGCTTTCCACTGCATTTTATCCAATAAATTTTATTGGATGAAACTAAATGAAAAAAACACCGGAATTATGTTTCCGTCCTGAAGGTCACCAGGGCAAAAAGAATGTGTGTTCAGGGTCGTGACAAAAGAAAAAAAAAGTTTGGGAAACACTCCTAAAGGAATTTTCAGAATTTGCCATTGTCTTTATTGGAGCTGTTCCAGTAAGAGGAGTTCAGTTAATGGCACCTGGGGCCATGCATCATGTTAGATGGATGTCAAAAGCTATTTATTCCTTGAGGACCTGGATTCATGGCCAATTCACCCTGACACCGAATGAAGCGAGGGGACTTCAAGAAATGTGTGTTTCTGCAGTGAATTTTATCTGAAGGCTTGGATATTGGCTTCCCTAGCAGCCAATGTTCCAATCAATGACTTCCTGGTGTTGAAGTTACTTCTGAATTATACCACAATCAACCCTGCAATATTAAAGGCTACAGCACAGACGTTTTCTAATAATTTGTGGCACCGGTCGTGGAAAGTAGTTGGACTGGCCATTTTTGACAGCCAAGTAAGTAGCCTACATCAACAGAGAGGCTGATGGTGAGCGCCATAAAAAAGATGAAGTTGACCAAGGTCATACAAAACGAATAAGTGTCAAGGTAAATTCTTTCACGGACCAGACCCTTGAAGATTTTGTCTCAGTCAAGAGTATGGCCGTCTGAAGTGTTGGAGCTTCCAGACACAATTCTCAAAGTCGATCCAGACATGTGGGAGACACGGGAAGACTTCCAGGAAGCTGCAAAGACTGCGCCATCAAAGTGCTGAACGGGACGGTGCTCTGATTCAAGAATACAGTGGCCTCCTGACAAAAGACGAGTCACAACTTCAGCTCTTATTACAAGTCACTGAGTAACATCGGCAGCTTTATCCACACAGCAAGAGACAGACATTGATTCGACTCTGTGGACTACTCTGATTTTGTTGCATATCTACAGCCTTTAAGATATGAATGTGACAAACTGTTGATGAACATAAAGATCAGCATAAGCAGTTACGCATGTTACATAACGATAAATAAATTATACACTATTTGTTTCTACGTTTTTGTTGACAAATTTGTTATTTTTCTATTCTTTGTAATGACTGAGCTACCTGTAATCATTAAAGAAGGTTCAAACTTGTGATTTTTTTTTTTTTTTTTTTTTTTTTTTGCCGGATTGGAACATTTGTAAGGAGTAAGACTTACGAAAAAAAAAAAAAATCTTTTAAGATCCACACTACTCATGACGAAGGATTTATTTTTAATCCGGCTTTTTGTAAATAGTCACCTATTACGGAAGCTTTTTCAGGGTTTTGGGTGGATATGTATCTTTCTTTCTCTTTATTCGCGTTCATATTTTAACTTCTGTTCTCTTTATTATCCTTCCAGCTTTAATTTTTTAGACTTATTAGTCAACTTTCAGGGTAAACAATATTTTAAATGACTCCGTTATGCATTTACATTCTTCCTCTAAGAATTCCCTACTAAATATCCTAAAAGTTCCCTGGAAGAAAAAAAAAAACACTATGCCTGATTTCGGTCTGCTGCTGTGAACAGATAGATAATGAAGGAATGGAATGGAATGGAATATGAAATTTAGGCCGAAGGCCAAGCACTGGGACCTGAGAGGTCATTCAGCGCTTTGATGAGTGAAGTATGAAAGATGATGGTTTAAAAGAATGAGTTTAAAAATTGGGAAAACTACTATACAATAATTATACAAAATCGTAGGTAAAATGAA
>JAGKTI010016407.1:3492-19472 GCA_018397915.1 Birgus latro
GTCGAAGGTCACAGGGGAAGGTCAAAATTCAACCCGTGTGCCTGTGTGAACAAAATGAAATGGTTCTGTTTTGATTTGGAGCAAACTGGTGGATGGACTGAGGATCACCCAAGAAGTTTACCTTTTTCCCTTTTTTTTCTGAACAATAAATAAAACGCCAAGGTCACACAGTAAGGTCACCTCAAATATCTTTTACATGATGTAGACGAAACTATGTGGATGAGCTTAACCTACATAACAATGACGAGATTCAGTTATGAGAACTGTATGTCAATGGTCAAGGTCAAAGGGAAAGGTCAAAGGCGAAGGTCACATGGCAGTCAGTTCAGGTTTGACGTAACTGGACTCAACGTTGGTGGACGGAATCACAGTTAGACAAAAATGAAGTAATTCGAGTTAAATATTAATCTGTCAAGGTCAAGATCGCAGAAAAGTCAAATATTCTGTCCGTGGACCAGTTGGTGGGCGCGGGTGTTGCACACCACCCACACCACCACCACCCACACCACCACCACCACACCACCCCCATCACACCACCCCCATCACCATCACTACTCCACCACCATCATCATTATCGTTATTATTATTATTATTATTATTATTATTATTATTATTATTATTATTATATTATCATTATTATAATTATTATTTCTGTCATTCCCACTTTAATTAAATAATGTTAGTGTTGTAATGATAAACTTTTAAAGCACAAAAAGTTTCCCAAGAATTTGTTAGGATGGTTATGCAGTACGTAATGGAGAATATTCTGTTCCTATTAGCTAGCTGAAGAGCCAGTATTAATCTGATTTGATTTTTCCAGACTGATTTGAACATGAAGAGTTGAGGATGACAAGAGAGAAAACAAGAAGATAAAAGACAAGACAGGAACACAGAAGACGGAACAGAAGTTGTGAAGAACCACTATATCCACAACTACCACCACCACCACCGCTCAGCAAGGTTATTCAGCTGGATTCTACATGCAGGTATTTTGTTCTGTGGTTGGGCCTAGCTTTTGGTTAATGTTGAAAGGATTTTACTTTTTTTTTTATATATATAGCTGAATGGCACTGTCTACATTATAGGCATGTAACTTTCCTTTTCGAAAAGTGCACGTTCCCAGATATTCTTTAAGCACCATGTCAAAGAGAATAATTTACGGGAAGAGGAACATACCAAGCCTCTCTCTATAATGATGCAGGATAAACACTGATAGAACGTTGTGGTGTGGCAGTAGGCGTAGGAAATAGTAAATGATGCAGGACAGACAATGATAACGTTGTGGTGTGGCAGTGGGAGTAGGAAATAAGTAAATGATTCAGGACGGACACTGATAACGCTGTGGTGTGGCAGTGGGAGTAGGAAAAGAATAAATGATGCAGGACAGACACTGATAACGTTGTGGTGTGGCAGTGAGAATAGGAAACGAATAAATGATGCAGGATAGACACTGATAACGTTGTGGTGTGGCAGTGGGAGCGTTGTTTATGGTAAGGTGTGGACTGTGACTATGTTCTGCAGTCCAGTTTGTGAGGAAGGTCATTGCAGATTTGGCTGGGGCTATTGTGAGCCTGTTTGTGGTGAAACATTCGTGTAGTGTGTTGAGGTAAATAAGGTTGGAGGATGTGTGCAGCTGTGATTGCATTTTGGTGTGTATAAGCGTTATGTCGTCTACATAAGAAGCTATGTGTATTTGTGGTGTATGAGTATCTCGTGCATGTATAGGTTAAAGAGTGTAGGGGACAAAACAGATCCATGGGGGACGCAGTTTGTGAAGTTTCTGATGTTCGATGACTAACCGGCAAATTTTACATGTGCACATCTGCCTGCTAAATAGTTTGCAGCCATCTTTTTGTGTTATTGTGCATGTTTGTGTTGAATATCTTGTGAGGTTGTGGTGGGGGATGGCATTAAAAGGTTTGCTAATGTTTAGTGTGACTAAGAGCGTTCCGTGTGGTGGCCTTGCTGAATTGATGCCATCAAAAACTCTATCTATAAGGTCTGTACGAAGAACGTGGAATGTAGCGGCCTAAAACCATGTTGTGGTGGGGCTAGAGGGATGTGAGGTGTAACTCATTGTAATACCAGTCATTCAGTGACTTTGGAGGGGGTGCAGAGGAGTGTGATGGGGCGGTGTGAGGAAGGTAACGTGGGGTCAGTGACTTTGGAGGGGGTGCAGAGGAGTGTGATGGGGCGGTGTGAGGAAGGTAACGTGGGGTCCTTGTTGGGTTTGGGGATAGTGATGATAGTAGCATGGTTCCTGATGTTGGTTATTATGCTGTGTGAGTAGCTGTAGTTTGATATGTTGGTGAGTGCATGAATGCTTTGTAGTCCAAGGTGTTTAAGGTATATGTTGCTTGTGTTGTCTGGCTCACAGGCAAATGAGTGCTTAAGGTTGCTAATGGTGTGTTTCGTCTGGTTGTAAGTGAAAGATGCAAAGTCTGGGTCTGTGGGGAACTGTCTCTTGCGTCTGATGACACATCGGTCGTCGCGATGGGGGTTTAGATGGCTGACGCGTAAAAAGTGATTGATGATGAGTGTTTGCTTGTTGTTTGTTTGAGGGTATGGTGTCTGTTGTTGTGATGGCAACCTGTGATTATGGTGTTGCTGTTGGAAAGTGTGATCCTGTTTAGTACTTTGTAGAGTTTGCTGGTGTTTGATTTGTGATCAAGTGTTTGGAGATAATTATTCCAATTTAGTGTTTGCTGTTCTGATATTTTATTGTTTATTTGAGTGTTGAGTTCTTGTATTTATTGTACGGTGTCTTGTGTATGGGGTGTTGGGGAGTGTTGTAGTGTGTTTCATTGACTGATGAGGCCTTGAATTTCTGGTGTGAAGCTGGGGTTATTTCTCTTTCTGTTGCCTCTAGGGATGTGTCTTTTGTCTGCATTTTGAATAATTGTATTGAAAGTGTGCACAGGGGTGTTGATGTTTCTGATAGGTGCACTGTTTGATGTTCCAAAGTGTTGTTCTGTTTCAGTTGTGAGGGCCTCCCAGTTGGCTCTCTTATAATTAGTGTATGTGTGTCTGTGGTGAAGTTAAGAAGTCACCATATGATAGTATTGCGATCCCTACCCTGACGTATGAAAGCGAGGCATGGACCTTGCTAGAGGGGAACAAGTCAAGAGTGAGAGCAGTGGAAATGAGTTATATGAGAGGAGCACGTGGAGTGACATGGAGGGACAGGTTGACGGATGAAGAAGTGAAGGAACGTTGTGGGGTGGATGTGGATGTGGTTGAGAAAATGAGAAATACACTGAGGTGGTTTGGACATGTGGAGAGAATGGAGAATGAAAAACTGACTAAGAGGGTATATGTAGGTGAAGTGGAGGGAGGGAGAGGGAGGGAAGACCGAGGATGAGGTGGAGGGATGGAGTTGAGAGGTATATGAGGGAGGGGGCAGTGAGTTGGGGGGAGGGCAGTCAAATGGTGGGTGTCAGAGCGACTTGGAGGCATTTTATCTGCGGCCACCGTTTGCGGGATTAAAGCGTGGGGCTATAGATTTTTTTTTTTTTTTAAATGCAAGGAAGAAGGAACCAAAGGCCATTGGCCCGCGAACTGTTCCTTCCAAGAAAAGAAAACAACACGAAAGAGAGCCAAGATCCGTTCATTTTGAGATGACACACTGCATTTGAAAGATTGGAGACCGTAGGAAGTAGGAAAAACAGACAGAGGAAGACAGTACCAGAGATGGCCTGTTGCATAAATGAAGGACTGGGAGTAACGGTTAACTCTTGCATTAGAGAGTTGGACAGAAAAGGGATGAGAGTTTGTTGCTAGACGGGTGCTACATGCCTGTCGTAGAGATGGAGGGATGCAAACAGAGAGTTCAGAGGAATGGTGACCGTTAAAGTAGCGATAGAAAAGAGATAAAGCTGCAACAGTACGGCGAAGAGAAAGGTTGAAGGGAGCCAGTAAGAGGACAGTTAATGAGACGAAAAGCCTTTGACTCCACCCTATTGAGAAGAGCTGTATGTGAGGAGCCTCCCCACACATGAGAGTTGTACTCCACACAGGGGCGAATAAAACCTGTGTATAAAGTAAACAACTGTGCAGGGGTAAAGAAGGTTCGGAGTCGGCTTAGCACACCTAATCTCTTGGAAGCAGATTTCACAAGAGATGTAATATGTTCTTTCCAAGATAAATCCCGAGTGAACGAAACCCCAAGCATATTCAAGGATGATGCAGGACCGAGCTGGACGTTATTAAACATTAGTGGGTACTCCTGTGGAAGATTTTGTTGGGTTGATAGGTGTAAGAACTGAGTCTTTGATGCATTAAAAACAAGATTATTTTTACCCGTCAGAGATACGAGCCAAGTCATACATTAGGTGTGCCTCATCCCCATCCCTTGTTTGTTGAAGTAACTGCTGAGATGGACATTGCGGGAACTGAATGGAAAGGTGAAGGGTGGAATCATCAGTGTACGAATGGACAGAGTTAGATATACAGCTTAAAAGGTCATTGATGAATAAAAGGAAGAGAGTTGGTGATAGGACAGAGCCCTAAGGAACACCACTGTTGATAGATCTAGGAGAAGAACGATGGCCGTCTACAACAGCGGCTATAGAACGACCAGAAAGGAAGCTAGAGATGAAGGCACAGATAGAAAGACAGAAACCGTAAGAGGGCAGTTTGGAAATTAAAGATTTTATGCCAGACTTGATCGAAAGCCCTTGAGATGTCAAGTGCAATGGCAAAGCTTTCGCCAAAGTCCTGAAAGGAGGATGACCAGGAGTCTGAAAGGTAGGTGAGAAGATCACCAGTGGAGTGTCCCTGACAGAACCCGTACTGATGATCAGAAAGAAGGTTGTGATGGGAAAGATGCTTTAACATTTTTCTGTTCAGAATTGACTCGAAAATTTTTGAGACACAGGATCGTAATTGGACGATAGTTAGAGGGTTGGGAATGATCACCCTTCTTTGGGACTGGCTGAATGAGAGCAAACTTCCAGCAAGAAGGAAAGGTACAAGTTGATAGACAAAGGTGAAAGAGTTTACCTAGGCAGGGTGTAAGCACAGAAGCACAGTTTTCGAGGACAACAGGAGGGATTCCATCAGGCCTATATGCCTTGTTAGTATTGAGGCCAGTGACGGCAGAAAATACATCAGCTGAAGAAATTTTAATGTCAGCCATGAGGAAGTCAGAGGGGGGAAGTGATGGAGGAACAGCATCGGAATTGTCTAAGGTGGAATTGGAGGAGAAAGTCTGAGCAGAGATATGCTTTATCAATATAAGAAATAGCTACAGAACCATCAGATTAGAAAAGAGAAGGGAAGGATGATGAGGTAAAGTTATTAGAAAGGTTTTTGGCAAGGTGCCAGAAGGAGCGAGAGGAATTCGAGTTGGAGAGTTGAGAGCATTTAGCACGGATGAAATTATTTTTAGCAGAGCAAAGAACAGACTTAGCACGATTCTGGGCAGAAACATAAAAAAGATGTGATTCAGGGGTGGGTTGGCTCTGTTACCTTTTATAGGCCCTCTCCTTGTTGTAGACAGCATTAGAACAAGCGTGATTAAACCAAGGTTTTCTTGCATTAGTCACAGGATATGAGAAGGGAATCTATCCTTCCATGCCCGAGAGAATAACCTCCGTAATGTGCTAGGCACACTCAGGTGGCTCCCAGCAATGGAAGCAATAATCATTCAAGGGGAAATCAAAGCAGTACTGTTTTGAGAGCCTCCCAGTCCGCAACACCAAAGTGCCACAGTTGACGTTTCTTTGGAGGGTCCACAGGCCGTACCGGAGCGATAGGACAGGATAAAGTAGATAATAAGGTTGTGATTGGAGGAGCCCAATGGAGATGAAAGATTAACAGTGTATGCACAAGGATTAGTTGTTAGGAAGAGGTCAATTATGTTCGAGCTCTCTCCAAGGCGGTCAGGGATATGGGTAGGATGCTGAACAAGCTGCTCTAGGTCATTAAGGATAGATAAGATGTAGGCTTGTTCACCAGGTGTCTGTGGTCAGCTGGGGTAATTCTGGTTTTGGTAGTGATGATGATTGGAAAGTGGTCAGAGCCAAGGGTTTTGGACACTCTCCGGGATGTTGTGGGGGCGAGGTTTGGAGAGCAAAAGGTGATGTCTGGGGATGATGGCAAGAAGAGAGCTTGGTGTGGGATATGGGTATGTTGATGGACATTGCTGAGGATGAAAAGATTATCTGTTTGGGATTGTAGTATCAGCCCTCTGCCTGTGACTAGGCTGTTGACATGCTAGGCCGAGGCCTTGGCATTGATACCACCACCCAGGATAATGTTGGGTATGCCTACAATTGATGGGTCTGCTTGGCCAAACATATCGGGATTACTCAGCAACATAACTTAACAGTTACTCAACGTGACGACTATCACATCACCAGATAAAAACATGGGAGCCAATGCCTTATCATACACTTCTTTGCAAAAAATTCTTCCAATTAGCTTAGTCCTCAGTCAGTTCCCTAGCATCATCGACCTCCATGCCTCGCTTTCCCAAACACTGTCTTGCCAGATTAGTTCTCTTCCTTCTTGCCCTGCACATCCTCCCACCTTCTACTCATACCTTCACACTCAGTCAAGTAGTGTACAATCTTTTTGTCTTCCTGTTGATATCCATTCCTTCTGAATAGCCTTACCAACTAAACATGCTCTCTTCGCCTCTAGTGTCCACTGACTGACTTACCCTATGTCTTTTATAAATCACATGTATTTCTTATCCTATCCACTCTCAACTCAAGTTCCTCAATAACCCCATCTCCACTGCTCTTACTCATGACATTTAATTTTCATGCCACATCAGTTTCACATTCATACTTTAAGTGGGCACTAACATCACCTTCATGCAATCATATCACAGCTACCAATACCATCTGCCTTCCTTCCCGGTGCTACTGTACTCTCTACATCCTTTGCACCTTTACTACTCTTCTTTGTCACACATCTGTCGATTTAAAATCCACATCTTTATTTCAGTAGCAGTAAGATCAGCACAATAGTAGTTGCTGTGGCCTCAGGTTCATTTGAAATGTGAACTGAGTACAAAGCAGGCCGAAATCACTTCGGGGACAGGTAGGGAGCTCAGGGACTTTGTATAACTAGGAGGTAAAGCTGTCCATTTGTATCAGTGCCACCACATGAAGGTATCCCAGCACCTCCCTGTTTCAGTTTTAGGTGCAAACAGACTAAGGTAAAGAGACCTTGTCCAAAGGTCTTGTGGTTGGCCCATGAGTTGAACTCATGATCTCTTGGGGGTGGGCTGTAAGTGCTTCTGATTATACCTCTGCCATCACAACAGGGCCCAGGGGGTTCTAGCCAGGCAGACCCTTAGCCCCCCAGCTAGGGAATTCAGTTCATTTATAATTTCATTCTACATGGAAAACACATTAAAAATTTTTTTTACCTTACACTTCAAAGCTTTTAATATTAGCATCAAAATATGATTCTCTACTTCTGTGACACCAATAACAGCACATACTGTACTTTACAAAGCATTCATTCATTCATTCATCTTATCTAGTGTTTCCCCATGAGCAGTGTAGAAGCCGGGGCTAGGCAAGTTGGTTCTGACATTTAAGATGAGTGTGGCCAGCCCCACTCATCCCTGAGTGGCATTATGTGAGCAACAGACCCCAACCACCTCCTGGATATAAACCTGCACTGGCTAAATCTGATTGGAGCACCTCAATTACCTACCAAAGCGCCAAGCACCATAATTTGGTTATATGGTTACCACCCAACGTGGTAAATGGTTTCCTGGTGTACAGCAAACCATTTGGCTTGTCACTCAGTGTAGAGTCACCACTAAACAGAATGAAGAGGGAAGAATGAAGGAAAGAAAGACAGAAGAGGAAGGAAGGAAGAGAGGAAAGGGTAGGCACCTGAGAGTAACACTACATTGAGTGAGTGGATGGTGAGTGCCCTCACCTACCACTCACTTTACAAATTAAAGCTGCAAATTTTTTTACAGTATAACTATGGTGCACCATAGATACAGGCATTCAGGCATTACGTTTTTCCAGTTAAAGGTGAATGTTATCAGGAAGAACCAAAGCAACCAACAAATAGAATGAAACACTTGTTGCAACTGAAGTGGTCTAGCAGTGTTATAAGCTGAACGATTAATGCTAAAAATGTATCATAAATGCAGTTGTCATCACCAATGCATTTAACATTGAGTTTATTACTCCATTACAACCTAGGGAGGTGATGAAGTGGGCAGTGAGAAAGATTACGATTGAGGAGTGGCTCGTTAGAATGTTTATCATTATGTATGTGGGTACTTGTACCCAGGTGAGAGTGAATGGAGATCTGAGTGATGAGTTTTCCATGAAAGTTGGTGTGCATCTGGGTGTCTTGAGCCCCTTATCATTTATCATAGTGCTTGAAGCCCTCTCATGTGACTTTTGAGATTGATTTCCATGGGAGATGTTGTATGCCAGTGATTTGGTATTGATTGCAGCAAATGAAAGGGAGGCAGAGGGAAGATTTTGGAAATGGAGAGATGGCATGAGGCACATGGGCTTGAGAGTAAATGCAGACAAAACAATGATGATGATATCTAGGGTTGGTAGCAATGCTGTCAAAAAAGAGGGAGAGTGGGCATGTGCAGTTCATCACAAGGGTGTGGGAAGTAATTCTATCTTGTGCAGTGTTTGTGATAAGTGGGTGCATAATAGATGTAGTGGTATTAGAGGTAGACTGAGAGATAATGCTGGTTTCGTATGCATGATGTGTTGGAGAGAGCATGTGGATATTGTCAGGCATGAAAGGATTGATCTTGATGGTGAGAGTTTTGTTACTTGGGAGACATGTTATGTGCTGGAGGTGGAGCTGGAGCTAGCCCTGTGGCTAGAGCAAAGAGTGGTTTTAAGATGTTCAGGGAACTGTTGCCTCTCCTGACATTGAGAGGGCTCTCCCTCCATGTTAAGAGATCTTTGTATGAGGCAAATGTTAGTAGAGCAATGTTATAAGGTAGTGAGACCTGGGCAGTAAAGGGAAAGGATTTTTGCAGGCTCAAAAATACAGAAATGACAGTGATTAGGTGGATGTGCAGTGCATCCTTGAATGCAAGGCCTGAAGGGACTAGGTTTACGATGGAGGAGTTAAGAGGAAAGATGGGAAGACAGTGTATTGTATCGTGATAAGGAAAGGTAGATTGAGATGGTTTGGGCATGTGGAGACGATGGGGATGAAGGTCAGGTGCAGAAAGTGAGAAGTGTTAATGTCAGGGGAAGGGTTGTGAAAGGCAGACTGAAAAAGGCCTGGGACGAGGTCATAGACTGTGACCTCAGGGATAAGGGACTGAACAGGGAGGCTGCCAGATATCAAGCAACATGGAGAGCCGCCATTAGGTGACAAAAGCAGACACATGCAAGCATGTTGGAGCCTTTATAAATGAAATGATATAACAAGGAATTTGTAAACATAATTCTGAACATATTAATCATTTACCTAGGAACAAGGAAGTTTAGAACACTGGCTGTTGTCAGCAACTTAGCTTCCTACGGATTTTCACACCCTTTGTCTTTCTATATTAAAAATGAAAGGTATTCCGTACCTCCACTTTGCTCTACCCTGAAGACATGAACACATGAAAGTGTTTGAGATATTTCACATTTCCTTTTTCCCCATAGATATCAGCACATCTATGAATCAAGTGTTATTAAGTGTTTTACTTGCACAGCATCAACAGGGATGAAAAGTTGCTGGTCCTTTGAAAGCAGTGATAAGAAATAAGGGACTGACAAGAGATCGAACTGGATGGATGAATATTGTGAGAAGTGCATTATCAGGGATTTGGTACCCCTTTTTAACATGACAGCATCCACATTGACTCTATGGGATATGTTTATGAGAAGCTACAGAATGTGGTGAAAGTCTCTGGAATATCAGATAGATACAGGATTCCAGGAGGCTTGAATGATGAGTGAATGGAAGCGTGGCCTATTGGATTGGGCAAATTTTGGCTGTCTGGACACTGCTACTTCTCACCCTGCCCTCGGGTGGGAAGGAAGGTCTGGATGATGATGATGATGAGAAGAAATAGCGAAGTGGGCATGGGGGGAGGCTTGACTGGGGTTCCGCCGGCACAGATCATGGGTCCGGGGCGAGATGGGGCTCGAACCTGTGCTAGAGGGTACAGGGCATTGCGGTTCCCAGGCTGCCGCTGCCGCTCATTAGAGAGGGGCCCGAACCTGGGAGTAGTGCCCCAGGAGGCTGCCCTATCAGTGGGTGTATAATGGCGGGGCAGTTGCAGTGCCAAGCCGCGCTTGGAGGGTGTCCCTGCAGGTGTCCTGGCAGGGTGCCCCGAGGCCACTACCACAGCCACTAGTAAGCTGGTGGGCTAGGGGTCCCAGATCCATTGCCTGGACCTGGGTCTGTGCAATGGGTCGGGCCTTTGGAATGTTTACCCCCCTTTATCTTACCGACTATGACTATGAACAAAAACAAGCACCAAAGCAAGCCTGACGACAGCAAATCACCCAGGGGGTTTAGGTTGGGTTCGTGGAATGTGGGAAGTTTGAGAGGAAGAGCAGGGGAAGTTGTTGAGGCATTTAGTAGGAGGTGGGTGGATGTGGCATGTCTGCAGGAAGTCCAGTACAGGGGTGGATCAGCCAGAAAGATTGCTGGGAAGGATTGCTACTATAAGTTGTTTTGGCAGGGGGGAACTGACGGATATGGGGGTGTGGGTGTGTTGGTTGCGGAGAAATGGGTGGAGTATGTTATGAATGTCATGAGAGTAAGTGATAGGATAATAGTAGTGAAAATTTTGATCGGACGGGTGATGGTTTCAGTCATATCAGCATATGCTCCGCAGGTAGGATTGGATGACGCAGAGAAGGATAGATTTTGGGATGATTTAATATGCGTAGTAAGTGGTATGGGTGATGATGAGGTAGTGGTTCTGGGTGGGGATTTAAATGGTCATGTTGGTGAAGCAGCTCAAGGTTATGAAGGAGTCCATGGAGGATGTGCATATGGTGTGAGGAATGCGGAAGGGGAAAGAATACTCGAGTTTGGGGAGGCTATGGACATGATTGTGTGCAACACACATTTTAGAAAAAGAGTGAGTAGATTGATTACGTACGAGTCCGGGGGAAATAGCAGCCAGATAGATTATTTTCTGGTAAGGAGGGTTGATAGGAGATTAGTGAGGGATGTTAAAGTTATAGGAAGCGAGGAGTGTGTTCAGCAGCACAAACTGTTGATTTGTGACATGGTGCTTAAGGAACGAGTGATGAGAAGGAGGACATATGTACCTAGGAGGAAAATATGGAAGCTGAGAAACCAATCAGTAAGGGATGCCTTTTATAGTGAGATGAGGAGAGTGGTGGCTGAACAGGAAGCCGAAGATAGAGACGTTAATGAACAGTATGGAGCCCTTAAGAACAACCTCTTGAGAGTTACCGATGCAGTATGCGGTTGGACAAGAGGCCCACCAAGACATAAAGTAACTTGGTGGTGGGATGAGGGTGTAGAAGCCGCAGTTAAGGAGAAGAGAAGGCTTTTCCGGGAATGGAAGAAGGGTGGTAACAGGGAGGAGTACTTGGCTGCCAAGCGCAGGGCTAGAAGAGAGGTATACAGGGCGAAGTCTGAGTCACAGAGACTTTTACTTGATAATCTAAATCATGAAGGAAGGAAAAATATGGTTTTTAGGGTGGCAAATCAGATGAAGAGAGATAATCGGGACATTGTAGGCGAGCAGTGTGTGAAGAATGATGAAGGAAGGGTAGTGGTTAACAGTGAGGATATTAAAGATGCATGGAGAGAGCATTATAGCCGGTTGTTGAATGAGGAGTTTGATTGGGATAGGGAAGGTTTGGAGCCAGCTGATCCAGTGTTTGGGCCTTGGCCTTTGACTGACGCTGCTACTGTGAGTGAGGCAATAGGCAGGATGCGGGTGGGGAAGGCGGCAGGTGTGTCTGGGTTGACTGCCGAAATGTTGAAGGCCTCAGGAGATATTGGGGTGAGGTTAGTCACTGACCTGATAAATATGATTATATATGAGTGTGTTGTCCCAGATGATTGGCTGAAGAGTGTAATTGTAAATGTGTACAAAGGGAAGGGTGATGCCCTGGAAAGGGGAAATTACAGAGGTATAAAGCTCTTAGATCAGATAATGAAAGTAATGGAGAGAGTTCTAGAAGGTATGATTAGAGAAAGAGTGAATATCAATGAGATGCAGTTTGGGTTTATGCCAGGCAGGGGGACCACTGATGCCATATTCATTGTTCGACAGCTTCAGGAAAAATATATTGGCAAGAAAAGGGAATTGTATTTTGTTTTTGTTGATTTGGAAAAGGCCTTTGACAGAGTCCCTAGAGAGGTGGTGAAGTGGGCAATGAGAAAGCTAGGGTTGGAAGAGTGGCTGGTTAGGGTGGTTATGGCCATGTACGTGGGTGCTCACACTCAGGTAAGGGTGAATGGAGCTTTGAGTGATGAGTTTCCCGTGAATGTTGGTGTGCATCAGGGGTCAGTTTTGAGTCCCTTGTTGTTTATCATGGTGCTTGAAGCCCTCTCACGTGACTTCAGAGAGGGACTCCCATGGGAGATGTTGTATGCTGATGATTTGGTGTTGATTGCTGAGAATGAAGGGGAGGCTGAGGAAAGATTTAAGAAGTGGAGAGATGGTATGGGGCACAAGGGCTTAAGGGTAAATGCAGATAAAACAAAAGTGATGATATCTAGGGTTGGTGGCGGTACAATCAGAGGAGAGGGAGAGTGGCCATGTGCAGTTTGCCACATGGGTGTGGGAAGTAATTCCATCTTGTGCAGTGTTTGTGATAAGTGGGTGCACAAGAGATGTAGTGGTATTAGAGGTAGACTGCGAGATAATGCTGATTTCATGTGTGCGGTGTGTCGGGGAGAGCAGGCAGAGATTGTTAGGCGTGAGAGGGTTGAACTTGCAGGTGAGTCTCTTGAGTGTGTGGAGGAGTTTTGTTATTTGGGAGACATGTTATGTGCCGGAGGTGGGGCTGGAGTTAGCTCGGTTGCTAGAGTGAGAAGTGGTTGGAAGAAGTTCAGGGAGCTGTTGCCTCTCCTGACATTGAGAGGACTCTCCTTACGTGCTAAGAGGTCTTTGTATGCAGCTTGTGTTAGGAGTGTGATGCTGTATGGTAGTGAGACCTGGGCAGTAAAGGAAGAAGATATTCGCAGGTTTAAACGTACAGAAATGACAATGATTAGGTGGATGTGCAGTGCATCCCTGCGTGCAAGGCCTGGGGGGGCTGGGTTTACGATAGAAGAGTTGAGAGGTAGGATGGGACTGGAGTGTATTGGTGTTGTGATGAGGAGAGGTAGGCTGAGGTGGTTTGGACATGTGGAGAGGATGGGGGATGATAAACGTACAGAAATGACAATGATTAGGTGGATGTGCAGTGCGTCCCTGCATGCAAGGCCTGGGGGGGCTGGGTTTACGATAGAAGAGTTGAGAGGTAGGGTGGGACTGGAGTGTATTGGTGTTGTGATGAGGAGAGGTAGGCTGAGGTGGTTTGGACATGTGGAGAGGATGGGGGATGATAATTGGGTACAGAGGGTGAGAAGTGTTAATATTGGGGGAGGGGTTGGGAGGGGTAGACCGAGAAAGACATGGAACGAGGTCATTAAATGTGACTTAAGGGTTAGGGGACTGAATATGGAGGCTGCCAGAGATCGAGCAGCGTGGAGAGCCGCCATTAGGTGACCAAGGCCAACACATGCAAGCATGTTGGAGCCTTCAAAAACGAAACGAAACGATGACAGTATTGTGATACCAACTCTAATGTATGGAAGCAATGCTTGGACCTTGTTCAGGCACACAAGTCAAGAGTGGAAGCAGTGGAAATGAGTTATTTGAAAGAAGTATGTGGATTTACGTGGAAACACTGAATGATAAATAAGGAAGTGAAGGAGCATTGTGGCGTGAAAGTGGATATGATAAAAAACATTAGGAGATATACACTGAAGTGGTTTGGCCATGTAGAGAGGGTGGAGAGAGACTAATGAGGAGAGTGTATGTGAGCGTAGTGGAGGAGGGGGACAGGGAGAGGGAGACTGAGGATGAGATGGAGGAATGTTGTGAAGTGATGAAAGAGGTGGGTGTGAGCCACGGGGAGGGCAATGAAATGGCAGGGGACTGGATGACATGGAGACGATTTGTTTGTGGCCACCTCTTATGGGATTTGGCATCTGGTTATAGATAGATAGAGAGATTAATTAAGAATACAATTTGTAATCTCATTCTAATCAAAGCTTTATCTTATCAGGTACATAATATGAAACTAAACTTTACTGCTATAACCAGGTAACTAATCATTATGTGAGCCCAAAATAGCAATATCAGTAGTGATGATATTGTTCATTATGGTCCTGTATTTATATCAGCACTGAACATACTGATAAACCAGACTTTCTAGGTGTAGACAGGCATAACTGCCATCTAGTTCTAACGTATCCACTTATGCACAATGCAAAGAAGAATATTTGGTAAAAAATTACCTGGTGGACAGTGAGGTGGATAAAGAAAAAAATACAGATATCTCAAGTACTGGCATGTACAGTAATATTGTTAAACAAAGCTTTCTAAGGCCTGAATATCTACACTGTCCTACAACCATACTCTTCTGGTCTCTGGAGGCCACACAGCACTTCCTCCCACTTTTGATAATTATACCTTATATATAAACTATCTCATTATGATCTTGCTTACTGCCATATATTCTAACACTCCAGTTTTACTGATAAACACTAATACCTCCATCTTACTTATAAACTGGAACATTTCTTATTTGTTTGATGGAACGTTTCATTTCGTTACGTTTATGAAGGCTCCAACATGCATGCATGTGTCGGCCTTGGTCACCTAATGGCGGCTCTCCACACTGCTCGATCCCTTGCAGCCTCCCTGTTCAGTCGCTTAACCCTTAAGTCACACTTAATGACCTCGTCCCATGTCTTTCTCAGTCTACCCCTCCCCCAATATTAACACCTCTCACCCTCTGTACCCAATTACCATCCCCCATCCTCTCCACATGTCCAAACCACCTCAGCCTACCTCTCACCATCACAACACCAATACACTCCAGTCCCATCCTACCTTTCAACTCTTCCATCATAAACCCAGCCCCCCCAGGCCTTGCACGCAGGGACGCACTGCACATCCACCTAATCATTGTCATTGCTGTACGTTTAAACCTGCGAATATCCTCTTCCTTTACTGCCCAGGTCTCACTACCAAACAGCATCACACTCCTAACACATGCTGCATACAAAGACCCCTTAGCACGTAAGGAGAGTCCTCTCAATGTCAGGAGAGGCAACAGCTCCCTGAACTTCTTCCAACCACTTCTCACCCTAGCAACCGAGCTAACTCCAGCCCCACCTCCGGCACATAACATGTCTCCCAAATAACAAAACTCCTCCACACACTCAAGAGACTCACCTGCAAGTTCAACCCTCTCACGCCTAACAATCTCCACCTGCTCTCCCCGACACGCCGCACACATGAAATCAGCATCATCTCGCAGTCTACATCTAATACCACTACATCTCTTGTGCACCCATTTATCACAAACACTACACAAGATGGAATTACTTCCCACACTCTTGTGGCAAACTGCACATGGCCACTCTCCCTCTCCTCTGACCAACCCTAGATATCATCACTTTTGTTTTATCTGCATTTACCCTTAAGCCCTTGTACCCCATACCATCTCTCCACTTCCTAAATCTTTCCTCCGCCTCCTCCTTTTCATTCTCTGCAGTCAACACCAAATCATCAGCATACAACATCTCCCATGGGAGTCCATCTCTGAAGTCACGTGAGAGGGCTTCAATCTATCTATCTGTTGCCAGACGCCTTGATCCCGAACGGGGTGGCCACAAACAAATTGCCTCCATGGCACTCTGTCCCCTGCCATTTCACTACCACACTCCCAACTCACACCCCCCTCTCTCATATACCTCTCCACTCCATCCCTCCATCTCATCCTCGGCCTCCCCCTCCCTCCATCTCATCCTCG